>VXAU01002515.1:1674075-1734836 GCA_013399695.1 Formicarius rufipectus
CTACGGCCAGGACCCGTCGTCCTGCTACATCCCGCTGCGCCGGCTGCAGGACTTGGCCTCCATGATCAACGCCGAGTACCTCGGCGGCGCCGCCGACGGCGCTGAGGCCCTGCCCGAACCCGGCTCGCCGGCCCCCCACCTGCCCGCGGCGCAGGACCCGGCGGCCGAGGCGCACCGCGGCGCCCGGGCCTTCCCCCTGCTCCTGCGGGACGGCAGAGAGGAGGTGCCGGAGGAGGAGGGCGACGAGACGCCGGAGGAGGAGGAGGAAGACGAGGACGACGACTACGACTACNGAGAAGCCAGAGCCCTCGGCGGCCCTGCAGCTCGTAAGCACCGCCGGGGCGCGGGCGGGGGGGCCGCGGCCGCTGCCATTTTGCGGTGCGGCGGGGCCGGGCTGGGCCGGCTGCGCTGCCTCCGTCGCTGCCTCCGCCGCTCGCTCGGCCCGGCACCCCCGGGTTCGGGAGCCATCTTACCGAGCGGGGCGCCCTGCCGGGCTGTCACCGCGCACCTGTGTCCCGGCGCGGCTACCGCCGCTGCATTGCTCCCGTCAGGAGTAAGAGGCACCATCTCACCGCCCGGCAACTCGCGGCGGAGTTCGGTGGAGTTTTTTTCTCCCCCTCCGCTGTTTGGAGCTGAATTTGAGCGCAGCGGAGATGAGGAGCGCAGCGTTCCCCTCTCTGGCCCGCTCCGGCTGTAGCGCTGTCAGAGCGTTCTTTGTCTGGCCCGGCTTGAGGTTCCCGAGCTGTGAGACCTTGGCAGTGGCAGGGAAGAGGCCGTGTCATGGCCTGACAGACCACACGGGCAGCAAATCTTGCCTCTTATTCAAGTTGACTTCTTTTTCTTTCTAATTTCTCTCTACACACACAAATTCCTTCAGTTTGTTTTCGACAAGAAACTAAACTGATGGAACTTTGACAGTTCTGAAAGGAGTTAGATGCGTTTAACTTTTTATTTTTGTGTGTAATTTGCTTTTGAATCCAGGCGTAAGGGATGCTTCGCAGCATGACTATTTGCAGCTATATGTATGCATTTCCTGAAGATTTCCGGTATTTTGTTTGCATATTTCTTAAATACGTTTTTGCAAACTTATTGATAGAGGATACTTAAGTGTTATGCATTGGTCTGGGCTTTGAAGGTTAGCTCATTTGACAGCACTGATACCAAAACCATCTTGCTCCCTTTAATTTCAGTAGAACCACAGGTGCCGGACAGATCCTGCAGCATGTGCAGTGCGTCGGGAGCAGGACCTTGTTCCTTTGGGAACTGCGGCATTCCTGGTGTGTACTCTGGGAGGTAGAGCACTTGTCACGGAGTGCCCAGGGAAGTGGGGATTCCATGACAGCAGCTGCATTTGTTTTTGACACAGTTCTAGCTTGTGGGCGCTCCTGAGCGTTCCTTTGGAAGAATCACTCAGTCTTGTAGGATTTGGTGGTGCAAAGCTGCTGTGGGTCTGAGGTTTGTGCGGATCCTCAGCGTTGTTTTGCAGAGCAAAGCGCGGAGCTCTCGCATACATGTGCTCGGTGATGCGGTTGTGGGAGGGTCTCACTTTGTAAACAGAAGCTCACAGAGGTACTTTCACAACACTTGCCTCAGCTATCGGTGGCCACAGAACTGCAGCTGGTACTGTGACAAACCTGTCCTAGTGATGGAGCCTCTTACTTGGATTTGTAATGAGGGCTGACTTTTTCAGTAAAACTGCCTTCCTGCTGGACTTAACTTTGCTGGATTGCTCTGGTGCCTTAAAAGCATAACTATTTAGGGAAAAGAAGGGTAAAGAAGAAGAGCATTTTTTAGGCAGCCCGGGGTCCTCCTTTCTTCAAGTTTTGCATTCTGTCTTTAATAAGTACATATTATCAGAGTGGTCCTTCATTTTTGCCCCACTGCCTGTGGAATGGAAAGAGGCACAGATTTTCCTCTGTGCCAGGTTACCAGTGAGGCAGTTAAAATCTTTTAATTGCTGAACACGACATTCTAGCTAGAAATAACCAGCCTTGCTTCTCAGGTCATGTATTCACATAGGCACTTAATTCCAGTCTCATTTGTGTTTGGGTAACTGGAATCAGCCTATTTTTGAGAGCCTGCTAAAACTTGAAACAAAAACCTGCTGCAAAACAACCACCACAAGTCCCCAGGAGTTCTGCACAGCTATTTTTAGACTAGTCTTGCATGTATCGCCTTTATGCTACCTGACGATGGGGCTCCTCCACCTTAAACAGCGAGACTGTCTCATAGCTTTCGTTTGTGAAGCTCATGGCTTTGAGTGTGCCGCTGCTGCTCAAACTTCCTGTTTTGCCAAGAGGGAAGTGTGTGTGTATCTGGAATCTCTCTGTCTATCCCTTACAAGATTTGAATTGTGCACTCGATCCTTGCTTTGAAAAGGCTGATTTCCGAAATACCGAGTGCTTCTAGCAGAAGGACCAGAATTTGGTTTAGTCTTTAGTGGGATGCAAAGTAGTGCCTCTGGGCAGGAGAGATGTCAGGTATTGTTTTGCATGGGGATTTGTTAATAGCCCTAGCATGGGCTTCTCCCAAACTGCCCCAAACACGGGAGAGGTTGATCAAGTACCATTCAGTTGTAAAGAGGGATGTGCATATTCTGAAGTGAAGCTATTTTAAATGCCAAGTTAATCTTCCCTTAAGTATGTCTGAAGTTCCCAACAGCTCCTGACAGATTTTGTATTGTGGAGAAGGAAATTATAGCAGTGGTTCTTGGGTCTTGTTTCTTTTCCAGAGGTGATGATACGGTGATTGCTGGCAGCTGCTGGCTTGCTACCTAGTGCTCTTTTTGGGCTTTGACCATTTAAATTTAAATGGGTGGTTGTTGTTGAATGTCTTTTCCAGCTTGTCTTTAGAGCTGTCCTGGCCCTGCAAGTTGCAGAGGTCCTGAACTGTGTTAATGTGGAGTTGGAAGAAGTGAGCCCAGACTCCAGTGCCGTGGAGGATGGGTGCAGCCACAGGAGGTCTGAGTGCCGCATGTCTTGCTTGAACTTGGGTGCTGAGGAATTGGAGCAGGTGGACTTATTTTTGGCAGAACTCTCATGCTGAAATTTTGCTCTTTTAATGTAATTCTTGGTGCCTTGTTACTTCACTTTCACTTCGCAGGCTTGTTGGTTTTTAATTGCTGCCCACAGAGTATGTTTGAGTTACTCGATTTGCAGTCAAGTACTTGGAAGTAGAGAGTTCCTGGATTCAGGTACATCTGTGCCACTCCTGATGTGTGTTCATTTTGCAGACTTTGCATTCATGAGCTGTTTTTTCTAATGGATCCTGATGGTTTCAGGCTGCACGATGTGAAGAGCTCACAGGAGGCTCAATGTTGCTTTTCATTTTCCTTGTAGGAGTGTGATGTTTGGGTGATGGCAGTGAGGAAAGTGAGATACAGGGAAATCCAGAGCCAGATCTTTCGTTCCTAAGGAAAACTGCTTCCAGTAGCTGTGTGTAAGGAATGAGTGGGATATGTGTGTAGGGCTCCTGGAATGTTTTTGTGTTAAAAGTACTGAAGGCCAGCAGAGCCCTCACTTTAAGCCTAGAATTAATCCATGATGAAGTTGAATTCTGTTCTGTTCTGCAGCTATGGGAGAGTACTCTTGTTGAAAGTGTTTGTGTGCCTGTGTGAGTGTTCCTCTGGTGCTTGGTTTATTAATTGACATGTCTGGTGCCATTTCTCTCTCTGCTAAAAATAAAATGAAGGAACCAATGCCACATGATCCTCGCTACTCTTGTAAACATTTCTGAAAGGATCTCCTACTACAGACTGTTGATTCGAGGTGTAACTAACTACTGATAATATTATATCCCTGAGATACAATTAGGCATAGCCATAGTTTGTTTGGGTAGGGCACATAAATTTCCTTGGTCTGTTGACATCTTCCTGGTGGGGACATGAATTCTGTTTGGCTGTCAGTGCTTCCTGCAGGCATCGTCTCCCACTGCATGCACCTGGAGAGAGCAGGCTCTGTGTGCTACAGTCCCTGCGCTTCTGATCTTGCACACGTCCCCCTTTGCCACTGAGATTTCCACTGTTTGGAAGATGGTATCATTTTGCAGAAAAGAGCACATAACTGGATCTTGCCTGTCCATGCAGCCTGATGGCAGCCACTGGGCCCTCTACTGAGGGGTGTTCTTGTCTCAAATATCTCTAAACTTAGCCATAAAGGACTTGATCTGTGGTGGGTATCCGGAAGAATGGGTATTTCCACAGTGGGACCCTGTCCTAGCTGTGTTACTGCTTGACAGTAAATTTTTGAGGTCCTTAATGACTTCGCTGCTTTCACGATGTGTTATGATGGTACCACCTCGTTTCTTGGTAGTGGTGGAGGTGTGAGTCGGTAGGTGTTAGGAGCTGTCACAGCAGGACCAGCTGTGTGTGAGGGTGTGAGAGCAGCTTGCTCTGAGTGACAACAGGGTTTTGAACAGTCGGTAGCATCCGGAGCTCTCCTGTGGAGCAGGTTGGATTCTGGAAGCATTTATTGTAGCATTCGGTTGTGATTGCCCGTACCCTCCTTGTTTCATTGTATTTGTTTTCTAATTTCACATTACTGATTAGGTACAAAATACCTGTTTGCGTATGTGATGTTAGAGAAAATAAGGTGGTTTCTCTAGAAAATACGGATACTCTGGCTACCTGGAGTGCGGTGTGAAATTTCAGTGATCGATGCTTTGAGCTTCATGTTCTGAAACTGAACAAGTCTGTCTGCAAAATAGCAAAACCAGAGGTATTTTCTTGCAGATTGGATCGTTTTGAAAGTGAGGTTTTACTGAGCATAATGGCAGAAACTTCTGTGTAGTTTCTGCTTTCTATATTTAAAACTTATTTCTAAAACTTAGGCAAGAGAGACTTTGTTCAAGCAACGTCCTGGTTAAGGTACTCTTCTTAGTCATAAATACTTCAAGTCTGTGCTGAAGGTTGTTGTGACAGAAGTGTAGACTTCACTCAACTATTCAGCAACATGGCTCGATACAGCTTTTTACAGTGTAGCATAGTGGTACATCACATGCTACTGTTACAGGAAAAAAATGGCAGTAGAACAAGATGAACTTTTACAGGTGTTTTTTTGGCTAGATGCTGCACCTTAGACTCTGCTGCCTTTGCTAACTGCCTCTGTATTTATATGCTGGTGATTTTTTTTTTTCTTTTGGAGAAGTGTATCTCCTACAACTTGATTTTTTTTTTCCTAACAAATTAGCTTACTGAGGGTACAGTGATTCTAGTTCTGCTGTTACAGCTTTTTCTGAGGCCTTGCTAAAATCAATGGTAGTGGCTCATTTTGATGCTGTAGCAGTGACCTTTGACTTAAGAGCAGCATATTCTGTATCTAGTCGTGGATTTGTTGCTTGTCTCTTGCAGTGTAGCAGCTTCTCGTTGCACCACCTTCCCAGGAGTGGGGTTAAGCTTAATTATAGCACATCACACCGTTTTTCTTTCATTTCCCTGTGTTAACTGAACAAATCTGTAGCTCGCTCAAGAGGTGTGAACTCTGAATGTGATTAACAAGCTACTTGAGCCCCAAGAAAAAAAAGTGGTATTTGTTAAGTTGTAATCTAGACAGTATTTCTTAAAAGGACATAACTCAAAAATCAGTGTTATGGGTTATAATTAACTTTGTCTAGTTGCTTTGAGTATGATTCTGTTTTGCCTGCTTGTGTCTGGCAACTGCTTGTATTAGTAATTTTAATTTGTCTTTGAGTTATTTACTCTGGCATTTAGAAAGGCACAGGGAATGGAAGCACCTCAAGGAAGAAATCCTCACAGGCAGGGACTTTTACTGGGAATTAAAAGAACAACAAAATTCAAATGAATGCCATTTCTCATGCAAAAAAAACCCTATGACCTATGTATTGCTCTGTGTGTACAGAACTATCTGTGCTGTGCAATGCAGTCTTCACTCAGTAAAATGGGAGTTAAACCCTTTATGATGGCTAAGGCATTGCCAGGATTTCCCAGTTAATGGGTGGAAACGGTCTGTAAGTGAGTCTGTTTTGAATTAGACCAGCAGTTTTCAATCTTTATTGATTTTCAGACCCCTGAACACTTCCCAGGTGCAGACTCTTGTCTAGTGAATTTGACTTATCAAATGCTTTGCTTGCATGTTATTTCATGGCATCAGAGTATTTTGCTGTGGCTGAGTTTGCAGACTGCCGAGGTACAGAACACCTTGCAACAGTGTCTTACAGGTGTGAATGTTGCATCTGTTCCAAGGTAATGTTGCATTTGTGCTGGAGCAGGTGGGGTGTGTCCCCTGCCTGACTGCTGTCCCCTCTACAAGAGTGCTTGGGAAAAGTTGCAGTTGGCTGAAGTAGTTGCTGCAAGTTCAAATGTTACTTTCGGATTGGCTGGCATGAGTGGGATGTTACTGGTTAAAATCCAGCTGGTATTGGAAACCGTGAGGTGTGGAGACATCAAAGGCCTGGTGCAGGGTGGTGTGGGCCTTCTCAGTGTGCTGTGGGACAGGGCTGTCACTGGTCACCAGCATTGCTGTGTCACTGCTCTGGGCAAGGCTGTTCATGGTTTGGAACCTGTGGGGAGGTCAGAGGCAGGTGCTGTGTCCAGTGCTTTTCAGGTTTAGAGGTGCTCAAGGACAGTCCTTACAGTTGTGCCTGGGGATTGGAGGCTGGCAGGTAAGCTGGCAGTGTTGGCCAGTGAAACGGGAATGGGGGAGTAGAAGAAGTGCTACCAAGGGAACATGCAGGGCATAGGTGTCTGTTTGGGCCCTTCAGTAGCATGTCCCACTCCTCCCACTAGCAGCTGCACCAGGGGGGCAGAATGGTAGCATAAGTTTGGCATGGCTACAGAGCTGTGGTTTTGTGAGGTGAAGAGTTTGGAGTCCCATGGGTTTGGTCCTGGGTAGAAGCACAGGAGTTGCTTTGGCTGATCCGAGTGGGTACTCCTGACCCCAGTGCCCTGGAGAGGGGAAGATGCTGCTGTGTGTTGGAGCAGAGGTTGACGCCCCTGGCAGGAGCCAACTGAAGTTCTCTGCTCTTGTTAAATTAGAAATCTGGTTCCAGTGTGGCTGCTCACTGTAGCTTTGCACAGTGATTAAATGTGTGACAGAGATAGAGATGGTCTTGGTGTGCATTCATCTCTCATGTGTCCAAAAGCATTGATGAAGCCAGGAGGAATTTCAGCAATGTGCCTTGCCTCTATTGAAGGGTGGAAGAGCACTCATTAAAACTGACATGCTGACACTCTGTGGTTATCATTAAGACTGCATCAAGATGTATCTCACAAGGGTTTTTGGAAAAATGGTGAAAAGATGTTGGGAGAAAAGTCACCTTGTGTATCATTCCTTTCCCATACAAGGGCCGGCTGGCCCTGGCTGGGCACCTTCACTCCTGTCTAGCACAGCTTGAACGGGAAGGTTAGACCAAGTTGTCCCACCTCATTGCCTGGACAGACTGTAGTGTTGGCAGTGACAGAGCTGCACAGTCCACAGGTGAACGGCTTTCCTGTCAGGCAGTGGCATCTGCCTGCTGCTGCTTTGGGCCTGAGGTGCTGCCAGGGCTCTGGGTGGAGCAGCAAGGCTGCTGGTGGATAGGGCACCATATGTGTGGCACTGGGGAAGGGAGCGGTACAAGAGTGCTCTTGGTGGCTGAATCACAGGGAAAGGGTGGCACATCTCCAGTTGTGGAGGCTTCCTCATGTGCCTTGTGGAGTGAAGTGCTGGGGTAGGTAGGATTGCCAAGCAAAGCTTTCTGTGAGTTCTTGATAGGGAGCTTGTTCTATGGGTTACATGTGGTACCAGATAGCTGTGAGTGTTGCTGGAGATGGCACATCCCACTGCTGGGCTCTTCAGGGTAAAAACAGTTTTAGAGTAAAATATATCTAGAGAAATATAAAACAGCAGCATAACTTGTTTCAATTTCAAGGCATTCATCAGAAGTAACGCACTGGGGACTCCTCTTGCATGTTCAGACACGGAGAATTTGACCTCTGTATGTGACATACCAGAAGCCATGAGTTGGATAGAGCAATCTAAGTGTTACACCCTAGCCAAAGGATGGAGTGCATTCTGATTTGGTATCTTTTAGGAAAAAGTGAACAGCAGATTTCCTGCACAGTAGTATCTCAGCACACTGGAAACTTCCAGTTTCTTTTTTCAGTTTCTGGAGGGCCTCCGGAGCTCAGCATGCAGCAAGGCTCTCACCTTCAACCCTGCCGAAGCTTCCATGTTCCTCTTGTTTCGGAGAAGTGTGTGACTTTCCCTCCCACAGCTGATGGAAAGGTAGATCGCTGCTGTTGCCTAATTGGAGAAGGGCAAGGAGCAGCATGGTTATCACCCTCTTAATAGTTCTCCCCTTGCACGGGTGTCACTTTGTTGTTTGGTTTTCTGAAGCACCTGTTCAAGACTTCCTACTGTTCTGGCTGATGTAGTGACTGCCCACAGACTTCTGAATAACATCAGTGAAATGAGTCAAATTCCTCTTAATTCTAGTTGGCTGTCGTCTCACAGCAATGCTCACAATCTGTAGGAAGCTGGATTCACCACAAAAAGGTTGAGCAGTTGCTCTGAAGCATGAACCTTTCTCAGGTCATCGCTCTGAGTGTGGATATCAAAAAATAAATAAACACGAGGTATGTTTATTGCACTGCTAGTGTTCAAAAATTCTGATTTCAGTTTTAGTAGGTATTCAGCAAAAGCACTTGAAATTTTAAGTGCAAATTGAAACTTAATAGTATGTGAAAGGAATTTTTGTCTATTTTGGAAAAATAGTTCCATTGGGCAGGGGATTTGTGTGCTGAATGCCACCTTGTTCTGAGGAGATTATGGTTTTGTGTGGCATCTTTGCTTTTGAACTAACAAAGTGTCCCTCTCCTGTGGGTGGATAAAAATTTCTGCAGAAGGTGAAATTTGCAAGCCCCCCTTAAATATTTGTTGCTTTTAAAGAAGCCCATATAACTAAAAACAAACCAACAAACAACAACCAAACCAAAATAAGCAAACAAGCCAGTTAATTTCATTTAATTCAACTTGAATTCCCAAATTTTAACTGTTGAGGTTCAGTATTCATCTTTGCGTATGTACATGTTGTTCTCTAGTCCTGCTTCATTCTGGTTACAGTTTAGGCTGTATGGGGTAGAGTTTACATATATAAATAGCCAAGTTGCATTTTGCCCAGTTTGAATCTGTTTTTCATTTAATGAATTTAGAAACTTCATTTCTGAAAAATGAGTGCTGTGATTATCAGATGTCTGGCATGTGAGCAGTTAGTTTGATAATATATAGAGGAGCACAAAAGTAAGGCTGAAAAGGGGACAGATCTGATGACCTGGTTTCAGTTTGGGGTTTCTTTTGCTAGTTCTCTGACATAAAAAGATATTTGTGGGTATTTGTTTGTGAGAATTTGCAAAGTTTTGGTAATGCCAGCAGTTCCTCTCTTGCTGAAAAAAAAACCAACCCCCAGTGCTGAGTGAGCTAGATTTAGAGAGAATATGGTTTATCATTTAAAATGTGTGCAGTTAAGCAAGCAGGAGAATCTGTTCTCTGCTTTGGGCTCACAGTGTTTGGTGTGTAATCTTCTGTGGGTCTGTGGATTTCTTTCCACAAGCCATCTGAGTGAGATTGTGTCCCTTCTCTCCCACTTCTTCCCCCTGCCTCCCTCAAACCTTGCTGTCAGGTGCGGTTCTGGTTGTTAGGATGGTGAAGTGTGAAAGCTTTCCACTGGACTGTTCTTCTGTCCAATCTATAAGGAAAACTATCTTCATTTAGTGAAACAAGGATGCTGTTAATCAGTTATCTGGGTGACTAAGACTTGGCGTTCTCTTATCGGTGTATTCTTTATTTAAAATTCATGTGTGGATAACTCCTGACCTTGATAGAAATGCTTCAGGATGTGGGAATTACCGAAATAGTGCAATTTGCTCTCTTGGTTTTAACCTTTCAGGGTAGTTCATATGTACATATGAACCCTGGAAAACTTTAATACCCTGGAAATGGGTACTTAAAACTGGCCAAAGACAACAAATACCCACAAGCACTGTCAATAACAGAAGTTTGGCCTGTATCATAATATTTGCTGTATTTTTTGCTTGTGAATATTTAATTAGTGAGCATTTAACACTTTTGGATGATAATAGTCGCAGATAAGAGGTAGTGTACTTTTCCAGGCATGAGTGTAGGTCAGATGCCTGTTTGCTTTTCACTGCAGTGCTGAAGCTGAAGGAAGACTGGAGCAGGTGGGGCAAAGAGCAGGTACCTGGCAGCACAGGCTGCCTGGCAGTTCCCAGCAGGCTTCTCCAGCTGCTCCATCTGACTCGGAGCTTCCCATAAAGTGCCAATGTGATTATTACTCTGGCTTCAGCAGATATGCTGTGCTGTGTAGGTGTTGTGCTTTGTTTGGCTGGGGGTTTTGGCCATGTGGATTCCAGCTGGGCTTACCCCTTCCCCTGTGCAGGGATTGATTCCTGTAAGTTTTGTCACAGTGAGTGCAGGGTCAGCAGCACAGCCTCTCTCTGTAAACACTTTTATTCATGTGTATGGTAACGGTACTTTGTATGGAGGAAAGTTTGGTGACCTCTTTTTGCTTGGCTTCAAATACTGCTTAAGCTGTCAAGTAGATAGAATTTAATTTTCTTCCAATCTTTTGGTTTTTGGGGATTTTTTCCAACGGATCTGGATTTTATTTAAAAAAAAAAAAAGCTTTTGAACAAGAGTGTTTTCTAATGAGAATTAGTTTTGGCTTCCATCACAAGCAGTTACTAATTTCACTTCTGAACTTTGCCTCAGTGTTGTTCTTTGTGACATCTCCTTTTCCCTTTCAACCTCCTTGCAGCATTCGTAAGCAAAGGTTATTTCCCAATTCCTGTTTTCTTTCCTTCTGTGTCCATTAATTTCTCAGTGTTGGAGCTGAGTGAAGTAATGAACTGTGGATCACTCTGACATCTTTCCACCGACCCCTCATTAAGATCAGTACAGAGGTGAGAGCTGACCTTTTAACTACCTCTGACTGTCAGCAGCAGTCACTGTATGGGAATTTCAGCCACTGCTGCTTCATTTCTATGATCAGAGTTAAAGGATCTGGACCCCCCTGGGATAGGAGCTGCACAAACAGCAGGATAAGCCTGAGCTCAGAGGTTGAAACTGCTGTGCATTGTCCAAAACTGTAAGTTAATAAGGTTCAGCTTTAGCAGGAGAGAAGCACCATTTCGAGAAAATTTTTGAGGTAGCTTTAGCAATACCCTTCCAGACTAGTTCTGGATGTACTTTCAATAGGTAGTGTTGGCCCAATTGCTGTCCCTCCTTTGCCAGGGCAGAGAGTGAATAGCCTGTTGTGTGTTGTTGAAATGACAGGAATTGGGAGTGGCATGTCCTGGGCATTGTGCACCTGTGACACCAACTGTGTGGTTGGTTGTGTTAGTGGGTAACTTCTTTATAGAATCATGGAATGCTTTGAGCGGAAGGGACCTTTAAGACAATCTAATTCCAGCACCCCTGCCATAGGCACAGACACCTTCCACTAGACCAGATTGCTCCAAGCTCTGTCCATTCTATCCTTGACCACTTTTCTGGACAACCTGTACCAGGGTCTCGCCACCCTCACAGTAAAGAATTTCTTCCTAATATCCAATCTGAACGTACCTTCTCAGTTTAAGAGCATTGTCCCTTGTCTTATCACTCCATGCCTTGTAAAAATTCTCTCTCCACAGACCATTTGGCCCAGGCTATCTAGGCGTCTTCAAATGTCATCTTCCTCAAGTTTGTTTTGTTAGATTTTTTTTTTTTAATGATACAANTTCTATCCTTGACCACTTTTCTGGACAACCTGTACCAGGGTCTCGCCACCCTCACAGTAAAGAATTTCTTCCTAATATCCAATCTGAACGTACCTTCTCAGTTTAAGAGCATTGTCCCTTGTCTTATCACTCCATGCCTTGTAAAAATTCTCTCTCCACAGACCATTTGGCCCAGGCTATCTAGGCGTCTTCAAATGTCATCTTCCTCAAGTTTGTTTTGTTAGATTTTTTTTTTTTAATGATACAAGAAGTTATTGATCTTCAGCCAAGTCAACCATATCTGAGGGTGGGTTTGTCCTGGTTTTAGTTATAATTTTTTCTAAGNCCTTCTCAGTTTAAGAGCATTGTCCCTTGTCTTATCACTCCATGCCTTGTAAAAATTCTCTCTCCACAGACCATTTGGCCCAGGCTATCTAGGCGTCTTCAAATGTCATCTTCCTCAAGTTTGTTTTGTTAGATTTTTTTTTTTTAATGATACAAGAAGTTATTGATCTTCAGCCAAGTCAACCATATCTGAGGGTGGGTTTGTCCTGGTTTTAGTTATAATTTTTTCTAAGTTCTCTAAACTTAGACAGGGTTGGTGGCTCATAGCTATCAGGTGAACTCCCTGTTAGTTCATCCTGTTAGGGAAAAAATAAAGCTCATTGAATTTTGAAGAATAAAAGTTGGTCATAACTCACGCAATGGACTGACCTCACTGAGCTTTCAGTTCTTTCTAAGAAGAAGTAGATATTATGAGCAGCTTGATTTTGTATAATCCTGGGTGTAGATGGGCTGCAGGGACAAGCACGAGAGCTGCTGCTCTGGGAATGAGAAGGCTTGAAGAGAGCACTGGAAGCTGATGGGCCAGAGTTGTTGCTGCCTCCTGCCCCTGACACTGGTGTTTGGGCTGGCTCATGTTCGGGCTGTGACTTGCCTGGCAGTTGCCGGTGTGGTGAGATCTGCTCAGGCGATATCCCAAGTTCCTGCTGCAGGGCCCTGGGCAGGTATCTGCTGCATGCTCAGCTGATAAGGCCATTAGTGTCATTGTTCATGCTGTATTGGTTGATTATCCTTTGGATGTGGCAACCTTCTTTTATTTTTTATCTTGGCTTTGATTCTGTCCAGTTCATGCCTGAAACAGGCTTGGCAGGACCTTCCTTTATTCTCAGGGGTCAGTGACTTCCTTCTTGCTGTTCTCTGTTCTTGTAGACAATCCTTTTTGCTGCCCCAGCCTTTCTCCAAAAGCATGTTCTGTCCTTCACTTCATTGAATAATGTCATGTTTATAATTAAGTCAGGAATAAAGTGTAATGGGGCTTTCTTGGCCAAGTATTCCACGATGGCTTTCCAAAGCAGGTCTGAGTTGGAAATGTGCAGGACTACAATGGCTGCAGATCAGCTCTTGGTCTCTGGACAGAAGGCTCTTTGGTATATGAAATTGAAAATGTTTGTAGCATAGGTATATCTCTGCCTCTTTGTGTGCAGTTTGGTCTTGCTGTGCCTCTGCCAAGATGGTCACATCCCTGGTCATGCTGTTGGGGCATGTGGAGTGTCTGCAGCTGTGCCTCCAGCTGTGCTGGAGGGGATGGTGCTGCTCTGATTGTTATGGAGAGGTGTCCAGTGCTGCAGAAGAGGTGCAGCCTGTGGCTGTCAGCATTGTGTGTGTGCTTGTGGGCTTCTGCTTTGTGCCACTTTTTCCAGTAAGATTAATGGATTGAACAGCAGCTTCCAGTGGCAGAACCAAGAGTGGTTACTGGATAAGGGTTGTTTTTTTCCACTTTTTAATGGTGTGGTTATTTTAAAGGGAGATATATTGGCAACAGACAGTTGAGGACTGAAAGCATGTGTACCATAATAAAATGTCTTGGAAACTTAGGCTTTCTTTCCTTGATATGTTTGATTATTTGCTGTATGGTGAGAATTTCAGGAGGGTAGAGGTACTAATAGAAAGCCTCCTTCTCATGAAGCTGAGCACCAGTGTTTGGTATTTCACCTAGTGAATTGCACACTGTGTTTGGCACAGTACAAATTTCAGAAGTGACTTTGCAGGTAGTGTTTGTGTCATCCTGCTGCTGAACCTCAGCTTGAGATTCCTTTCACAGTGACAGACCACAGTTTGGGGTCTTGCATTCTTGGAGAGGGTCTGATTAAAAACATCTTCGAAGTACAGTCTTGTTTTGTCCAAAAATAACACAAAGTGATTTGAAATCCTTTGTATTGTCTAGAGCTTAGGCTGTAGCTTGTCGCATCTGAACAGCAAAATAATGCCAAACAGTTGATAACAGAGTAGACAGTACTGGCTCCCTTTAGAAGAACATCTCATGATACAATACTGTGATGTTGGCCATCTATGGAGGAAGACCTTGCCCTTCCTCACTAATTTTCTTATCTGCTTTGGATTTTTTCAGTGTATGTCCACCGTAGTTACAATGTGGTACCTACCAGTTGTGCAGTGGCTCACAAGTTTTCTTGTTACTTAAACACTTGAACATTTCCATTCTCTGAAGGTGAACAGTGTTGTGATCAGATATAAGGACTACAACTGATACTTGTAACATTTTAAAAACTTGGGCTTTCCCTGGCTCACAGAAAAGTCACCATTACTGCAAGACTGAATTTTTGACCATCCAGATATGTCAGTAGCTTGATCTTGACACAGAAAATGGTAATTGTATAGCAATGAATTTTGCAATATTCTGACCCAAGAAACACATGCTTTGGGGCTGTAATTCTGGCATCACCCAGCACAGTTTAAAGGAAGAACCTTACTGTACCTGGAAAGGACAGCAACTACTGCTTTTGCTCCTCTGCTGTTTTTGTTTTTTTAAGTGCTATAAATTTTAAAACTCACAGATTTTTTTTTTTCTCCTCTGTGGAAGTATAAAGGCATCTCTGGCAGGTTGGTGAGATTTAGGGAGAGTAGAGAGGAAAATAGTGCAAGATTGACCTGCTTCAGTGCATCTTGTCACAAGGCTCTTCCTCGGGGTCATGGTACTTCCAAATCTGCCTCTTCGATCCCTAATGCGGCCTTTGTGGTGGGTGATGATGAGTTCAACACCTGACTGCTAATGCCGGGGAAAGGAGAGAGCAAACCTGGGAGGAATGAGCATAACTACTGACTTCTTGGAAAGATGTTTAGGCATTGTCTGAATAGTTTCTTGAAAGCCACCTTTTCATCCGGGTGCCACTGTGAGGTATTGAAGGGTGACAAAGAGTTGATTTAAATGCAGACTTGCCTCAGGGCAGGGGTTGTGGGTGTCCCTCAGGTGGATCGATGTGAATGGCTCTGGCAAATCTCCAGTGGTTTTACTGCTGACTGTGCTCAGGTTACAGCTGTCAGTAAGATACACATCCATTGTATGTGTATGCACGACATCAGAGATAATCAGTTTGGATATACATGTGCCCCTTAAAGCCTAGGATGGAAATCTTTGTTAAAACATTGAGGCAAAAATCACATTTACAGGAAGAACACAAACTGGAAAGGGACCGAAAAAAGAGGGGGTTTGCATCTGAAAGTACATCTGCATTCAAAAAGCAACAGTCAAGGCAGCACCTCAGGTGCTCTTGGATGCAGAGGCTGCAGCAGGACACTGGCAGAGTGAGGGGCTGCAGCCCCTGTCTGGTGCTGCTTCACATTCCATGTCTCTGAGCTTCAGCTCAGCTATAAGTTATTTGTATGGCTTTTGATGAGTGAGTGAGAAGAATTTCAACAATGTGGTCTGTAACATCATTACCTGCTTTTTTAAAAATGTGACAGGGTTTATCCTTTTGTATTTTCTTTAACCACATGAAGAAAAGCCATAAAACTCAACCTGAAGCAGACTATACCTTTTATTAGAGAGGTCTGTTGTGTTTTTGTTGCTGGGATGTCAAGCTGGGAATGGCAAGAGATGTGCCTCAAGCAGGGAGGTGAGCAGGATGGAGAAGTGAAGTGAGAAGGTGTGTGTTTGTATTATGACAGCTTTAATGAGTAGCGTATCACTCGTGCTTATTGGCAGGAAGAATACCTCCAGCACTTCTTGGAGCTCATAAAATGCTGAACCCACCTGAGATGTGCTGGTGGATGCTGCTAAACAGGCAGGATACCTCCCAGCTGGGTGTAGGGACTCCAGATTCCTGTGAAAACCAATGTAGCTTGGCTTGGCTCAATTAGTCACAACAGGGCAAAGCTCCTGGATCCTCTCCTTGGCAGAGGTTTCTGCTGGTGGTGCACATCCAACCAGAGAGCAAACGGCACAGGATCTGCTCTCTGCTCTTGGACAGTGATACAGAAATGGCATTAAGCACTGTTAGGGTTTGTGTGTTGAAAGATTTTTCTTGTGGTCGCTGTGCAGCGCTGGGACACTGAGTGGGTTTGGGTGACTGTGTCAGCAGAGTTGATACTTGTGAGTGGGTTTTGGAGACACACAAGGTCAATGTGTCCGTCTGTCTCCTAGAAGGGGTTGGCTGCTATTGCACTCCCTTTCTGTTTTGTAGTTCTGGGGTAAAACTATGACAGTTTTGCTCATATAAAGTAAACATTGTTATATAAGTGTTTTTTTTGGATTGTACCAATCTTTGGTTTCAAATACTTTGTGGTGCAGTTTTTTTCCTGAGCACATTTGAGAAGCAAGGAATTTACTGACTTATACATACTTCCTTTTTTTCCCCCCAATTGATAAAAACTTAATTTGCCGTTCTCATCACCTTTAGGTCAGGAAGATTTCCCTGTCTCTTACTACTACCACCTTTTCTGTACATTATAACTTTTGAAATTAATGAATTGGTGAGGATGAAGTAAAGGGGGTTAATAGTGACTCCAGATATTTACCGGCTGAAATGTGTGAAGTTTCAGTGCAGTCATTTAACAGAGGTCATGTTCCATACTAAATTAAACCAAAAAACTTCTCAAATCCTCTTACTGTTTTGTTCTTTCAGAAGAACGAGAAGAGCCATTGTTCTTTGAAGGTGTAGGAGCCACTAAGTAAAATCAGGACTTGCTTTCTAATGTAAATGTCTCTGCTGTCTGATGTAATCTGCGGAGAGGGGGGAGGCAAATGTTTTCAAAAGCATCTGGAGCTTTAGTGATTTTTTGTGTTCTGTTTTTCCCCAAAGATCCAAGCCCAGAAGAAACCTACTCCAGTGAAGTATGAAGTTGGAGATCTTGTTTGGGCCAAGTTCAACAGACGCCCATGGTGGCCATGCACAATTTGTCATGACCCAGTGCTGGACTGTCACTCAAAAATGAAAGGTACTGTATCTGCTCAGGCCAAAAAGTGGAGGTGTTGTGTATGGCAGGGTGCTGCAGTTTTTAATTAATTTAGAAAGGATTTCTGGCCTTTGAAAGGTCTGAAGAAATAGACACTATCGTGGAAGTCCTGGATCCATACAGCCCTAAATCAGGGAGGTGGCAGGAGGAAGAGGGGGCTGGGGCCTGTGGAAGTGGCACAGGTAGCTGTTGGACCTGTAGGCTTTTCTTCACAGAGTATAGGAAGGATCAGTAGCTGGGCTGAGCTCAGTGCGATGCAGAAGAAAGAACTGCCTCTCAAAAAAGACATGCAGAGAAAAAGGAGATGGATCAGAGAGGTGCAACAGGTGAGGAAGGAGAGCTGGGAAGACTGGAGTGTGTGATGACATGGAGACTTGGTCAGTCTTGGAGAACAGGAGGCTGGGGAGACTGCAAATCGGACTGTGGAGTAGCTGCTGAATGCCTGGAGGAGCGATGGGAATGTATGCAAAGAAGGAAATATCTGGGGTCTTGAATGGTGTGAGAAAGCAAGGGCCTGTTTATGGAGAAATACTGGCAAAACCTGGAGATTGAGCCGTGTATATTAAAGTTCAGGGCATAGTGTGTGTCAGCTAAGTGTGGAGAGGAGGCATGGGGGAATTATGGCAGAGCTGTGTGTGCTGGAACACAGGGGAGAGCCAGGAAGAGTCTTACAAGCTCAAGACAGAGGTGAGTGAGTGAGTGTGTGAGTGAGTGAGTGATGGAGAGAACAGAAGGAAAGTGATTGTTTGCTTTTAGTTTCATACCAGCTGCCATGGGGAGACTGCCACAAACAGAAAGACTTAGTTATTCCTGGTTTCCTCTTCTGATTATTTTTGTTCTGTGGGCAACTGGAAACCTTTTGACCTGCTATCATCTGCCACTGACAGCTCTAAACTGGTGAGGTTGCCACTCACTGTTGTATTTCCTTCTAGAGTTTTGGCCCTTAACAGCATAAGAACAAGTGCTGGGCAGGAGTGGACTTTTTTTTTGAGTAGCCATCAGCTCAAACTCTGCTGCTGTTTTAGAGACATGAAGTGGCTTTTCCTACATGGTGGTCACATCATCCTCAAGCTTGGTTGCTGTAGTCTTCTTACTTGCTGTTTCTCCATCTTTCCCTTCATCTTTTGGGAGACATTCATCCTGATTCTAAAGGATATTGAATGTGCTGTTTTAAATAGTCTCTTTCCAGTTCTCAAACGCCTGTTGGAGATGTTTCCAGAAGATATGCTGACATACATTCTTCCCCACATCCCTCTCCATGAAGTTTTGGACAGGATTTAATGTGTATAGCTGGCCAGTATTCCCCTCAGCCTGTGCATAAGGATTTCTAATAAAGGAATTTTGCAGGGAGAAAACATGATCTTAACAAATTTCAGTAAGACCTGATCTCCCGCCACACGGTGGACTCTCCCATCATTGTGTTTTATCTGTGTTTGAACCAATGGAGCTCTAGGGAAAGTTGCATTTTCCAGTTGTGGGTGTATATAATCTGCTTGTCTCCCCTTTCCAATCCCAAGGTGGCAGAGTGGGTGGATCTGAGCTCTGGTGCCTTTGGACAGGTAGAGCTGCTGGGCTCTGTGTGCACTGTAGGAAGCAGAGTCCTCCTGCCTTGACTTTCCTGTTGCCAAGGGAACGAGCCCTTCAAAACAAGGCAGATCACTTCAAACTCATCACTTGTGCAGAAACCTCTTCTCTTGGGTTTGAGGAATGATGTTTTCTTCAAGGCAGTTTGCCTTTTTTGCAGCAATCTCTCACTCAAAGATTTTTGGAGTGGGAATTTTGAGGTTCAGTGGCTCATGTCCCAGTACTGTGAATGGGATGAATTAAGCCTGTCACCTTTGCCTTTCATGTTGCTCTCGTCATTGTTATCCTCTCTGTGGTCTTGGTCAGAATCTCACTGTCAGCATCTCTTGAGGCCAGACTGCCACACTGTGCTGGCACTCCTGGAAGAGGCTGCACAAATCAAATGGACCGTGGAAATCTGAACTCAGTGTTCAGAGGGAGAAGGTTAGGCATACATTGCAGCATCATGCAGGGAGAAGTTTATATCCCTTGTTTACTCTGTTCTAATGCTTGTGACCTGTCCTTTTTCACCAGCACACCCAGTAGTGGTTCAGTTTTCACTCGAACCAGGTCTGTTCAATATTCTTGCACAGAAAGCACCTTTGAAAAGTCTTTTAATGTGCCCTTATGAATTCTCTTGTTCTGCACCTTTGTGCCCAAAAAATGGAGAGACTCATTGCAACTAATGTTTTGTCATCTAATCTCTGTAGTATGTGTCCATGTGTTTGTTTAAATGCTGCTGTTAATGTTTTGTGTCCTAAATAAGAGTTTGTTTTGTAGCAAAGCATTG
The DNA here is from genome assembly GCA_013399695.1 of Formicarius rufipectus. NCBI lineage: Eukaryota > Metazoa > Chordata > Aves > Passeriformes > Formicariidae > Formicarius > Formicarius rufipectus. The sequence continues at coordinate 1,693,392 of VXAU01002515.1, forward strand.
AGCAAGGTAGGGTATATTGTGGTCGGGGAGGCTCAACCTGTGTGAGTAGATCATATCCAGAAGGATGTCAGTTCTGGGTGTTGCCAGCACCGTTTTATTTTCCCAGCGGTCAAGTGGACTGGACTGTTTAATCATTAATCAGGGAGTAGCAGAAATGAAATGTCCTGCTGGTATGTTGTGTCTCTCAAGGAAGAAATATTTAGATATCTTGACATTTTCTTTGCAAACAATCTCTGCTCTAGGAAGATGACCAATCTCAGACCCCTTGATGTATTGTTTGCAAGAAAAAAACCCCAAACAACCTAAAAATAGACAGTAGCAACATAGAACACAGCAGCCATCAAAGGGGTCTCCCTCAGTTCTGAGCAGAAATCCCCAGAACAGGCATTCATGTGGGAATGTTGTTAAGCAAAAGATAATTGAAAATTATCTGGCAAATGGTTACTACTTGTTGTGATTCTTTTTGTGTGTCTTTATTCTGTTATGTGCAAGGGGTTAATTCTGTTACATTTCTCAAAACAGTTTCCAGTCGGAGACCATACCGGGAGTACTGTGTGGATGCCTTAGGAGAACCTTCAGAGAAAACTTGGGTTGCTGGGAAAGCTATTGTCCTCTTTGAAGGAAGACATCAGTTTGAAGAGCTGCCTGTTCCCCGGAGAAGAGGAAAGCAAAAGGAAAAAGGCTACAAACATAAGGTGAAAGATCTGTTTTCTTCAACATGTTTTTGATTCTTTGAATCTGTGTGGTACAAAATACTCCTTTATGCCTGGGAACTGCACTTTGACAGCTTTCTTCTGTGAGACTGACTGCAGCAAGGCAGCCAGGGGAGGGATCCTTTAAATCCTTACATCAGGCATAGTTTATAAACTGCCTGGAGCTTTTAGGCTCTCTTCTGTGCTGGGGTGTGGCCTGCTGCTTCTATTGCCCTGGACAGCTCTGGGAGGCAAAGGAGTCAGGGCTTTGTTGGTGTGGGATCCGTTCAGCAGCACCAGTCTCTCCTGATGTTTATTGCAGCACTGCTAAAAAACTTCCTGTGCTCTCTGGCAGCCTCTTTTGGCTGATCTGAAGCAGAGGTGGAATTGCACGCTTCGCTAGATCACTTGCTGAGATAAAGCAGTGGGTTTTTAGCCCTGCTTCAGTAATTCTCTTTATAGAAACCTGTTAGGACCTGTAATTTGACTTGGAAAACGCTTTGTCAGGGAGCCTGTGGGAATGAGTTTTGTGGCTCATCGCACCATCTCTGCTTCCAAGCATAGCAGCCCTGAGCAGTTGTAACCAGTTAATGTAATGTGACACAGGGGGTCTGGTCTATGTCTTCAGGAAGGTGACTGTAGAAATTAACTTGTTAGAATTGCAGAAGTGAAGACCTACAGAGGCTACTGTGATACTGTAAAAGAGCAAATAGTTACACTAGGCAAAGAATGTCCAGTTTTACTGAAGAGTTTTACAACCTGTGTTAATGCAGACTCATCAGACTGAATGTGCTCTTGCAGATGTGAGGCCCTGGTTGCAACGTTCTCATTTTGGTTTTCCTTTTCCAAGGGTATGTTCAGTATCTTTTTTAAGGACTTCTCTCCTTATGCTTGCATAAGCAAGCCCCAGCAACTAGTGGCATTCTCATAAGTAACTTTTCTGATTCTAGAATTGCTTGGCTGGAATCTTGTTCTATATGCAAATATACTACTGCCAGCATGGTTGCAGTAGAGGGAATCAAATGTTTGTTGCTCACATAAATATCCAGGTTTGCATCCCTGGAAGCCAAAATCTGATGCAAAGATGAGAGTATTTGTCTGGTTTGCTATCAGGCTTCATAAAACTTTTAATCTGCTGAGATGAGATTTTGTTGATGAGGGTATTTTTTAAAGGAAAAATTTGAATTCTTCCTTTCTGATTTTAGGAGCAGTTGTGAAGCCTTTGATTTGCTGTTTTGCAGCTGTAAGCTGCACACACAGAGAAGACAAAACTTTCTTGCTGATTTTAGATGTTAGCAGTGGTTCCTGTCCAGAATGAGGAGGGATTTTTGTTTTTAATAAAGATTCAGAGTTAAAGCTGGGAGACCTCTCAGGAATGGACATCGTAAATTTGATAAAGCATGTCTTAGATGTGTGTGGATCTCATGTTTGTCCCAAGGTGAGTTGATGGAGAGGGCAGATTAAATTCTGCTCTGAGTTCAAGGATTGCGGGAAGAATCAAGAATGAGCAGACTGAAGAGGTCTGCTCAGGTATTTTGAGGAAAACAGTCTGCATTTCCCTTGATAGCCTTGCTGGCTGTTGCTTTGCATTTTTGTGCCAGGGATCCATACCATATGCATTCTTCTTTATGAACAGCTGTATTCAGGATGTGTTGGAATGCCAGGATATCTGGTTCCTGGGAGACCCATGCTTGCAGGGACCTTTTTACCATGTTGAGAACACACAGGGATTTTTATTAGTCTCAGCAGGAGTGCATGGTGCTTACCCAGTAGCAGTACTTCCTGTATCCACTGGACTCAATCTCAGAGGAATCCATCTTAAAAGATGTAAAATTCAGGAATGCCCCTCTCTTCTGTGCCTTGTGCTCTTCAATCTCAATTTATCTCATTGGGTACCCACTCAAATATTGTCTTTCTCTTCATTTTTTGTCTCCAACTTTTAAGGTTCCTCAAAGATTTATGGCTAAATGGGAAGTCAGTGTTGGACAAGCAGAAGACATTCTTCTTGGAGGGCCAGAGGACCCAAAGAGCAGCCAGGATTCCAGCGAGCTGGACAGTGAGAAGGACATGCAGTTGGAATACTATTCCAATGGCCCTGGAGCAGAAAGGGACAGGCAGCTGAATGGCTGCTTTAAATCCTTGGCATTTGACTCCAGACACGCGGCCAGTGAAAAAGGAAAGTTGCACATTAAGCCACATGAGAAAAAAAGCTCTGAAAGCAGAAAAAGGACTAGAGTAAAAAAGAGCATTGTGAGAGGGGAAGCACCTAGGGGAGAGATGAAAGACAAAATGCCAGAAAGCATAGTCAGAAACACGATTGTTGGGGACCTACCAGAGAAACACGCATCTCATGAACTTCGCCGGATTGCCAACAGCCTGACAGCATCCAGTAGCACCAGGGAAAACCATTTGCTTTCCTCACTGGGAGAAAGACATTTTGAAAAGACACCTTTGAAACTAGACTGTGAGAATAGTAAAAGTGACACTCTCAAGAACACTCTCCAAGGAGATTTGTTCTCCAGCACATCTTTTGAGAGAGAGAAGAGCTCTCTGGGCATTTTGTGCAGTTCCAAATTACAAATACACTATTCTACATCTGATGCTGGTATTGAGAAAAAGCAAACTGAGTCAGATTCATCCTCTTCTCTCTCCGATGGTGGGAACAGTGATGTAGATACCATGGACCAAAGTTCAGAGAGAGCCTCTAGTGCTCTTGAAGTTAGTGATTCTTCAGATAAAGTGGAGAAGGAATTTCCTGTGACATCGAGTGGAAACATTAAACTTTCCATGTATCTTTCTCAGAAGAGCAGCAGAAGGGCTAGGAAGAAGTCATACAGAGATCGCAAACCTCTGGGAGGTTCAGTGACCAGCAGACTTGATGCTGAGTTTGCAGATGGGGAGCTGGAAGTTGGCTTCTCCGATGCTGAGATGTCATTGATGGCTCTTGAGTGCTCTTCGGATGTGAGAAATGACAATCTTTCCCTAGCAAATAAGCACACTACCCCCCAAAGTGTTTCCAAGGACAGCTCCTGGCCTGCTGGTGCAAATCAAGCAATCTTAAAGTCGAAAAGCATGAAATTACCCCGAATTAGGAGTATAAAATGCAAACATAAAGAAACAGTTAGTGGATTGGAGCCTTCTCTTGCAGAAGAGGAGGGTGGTGTGAATCGCTGCTCTTCAGATACCAAAGGTTTCTCTGGCCTTCAGAGAGATTCTCTCCAGAGAAGTGGAAAAGTTGATGGTCAGAAACTGTTAAACAACATGCATGAGAAACCCAGGGATTCTGCCGAAATCGAAACAGCCGTGGTGAAGCACGTGTTGTCAGAGCTGAAGGAACTGTCCTACCGGTCCATAAATGATGATGCCAGTGACTCTGGCACTCCAAAGGCCACAGTACCTTTACTTTTCTCTTCTGCCTCTGGTCATGGTCGTTTGCCTATTGAACCAGATTACAAATTCAGCACCTTGTTAATGATGTTAAAGGATATGCATGACAGTAAAACAAAAGAGCAGCAACTGATGACTGGTCAAAATATAGTCCCATTTCGAAGTACCAGCACAACTGATGGTTCTGGAAGCAATTCTGCAAGTGGTCTGAAGTCTTTGTCTATTGTAGGTCCCCCATATAAAATAGAAAAAAATGGAGATTGTGTCCAGGAAACAGTAAATCCAAACTCCACTATAAGCAACTCCTCATTCTCACGCAATCCTCCAACCAAGTTGACAGGGATTGGTTCTGGTAAAAGGGAGCCTGCAAGTGCTGCTGTTTCTGGGACAAATGGCACAAATTGCGTGTCCAAACGCAACTGTTCAAAATCTAAGCAGTCATCTAAGCTTGGAGATAAAACAGTTTCAAACAGAAAGGACTTAAAACCAGGAGGGCCAAGTAAGTTGCTAAGTCGGTTATCCAGAGATTCAGGAGAACATGCATTCCGTGTGCATGGTTCGGTTACCAGTCCTCTAGGTAATGAGGCAGAAGATGCTGAGAGGAAAGAGTGTATTGATTTAACAGAGCATTCAACTGATGAAGACTCTGCCTGTTTATCTGATGACAATTTAGGTCGTATTGGAAGGAGACCTGAAGCTGGTAGAAATATTGAGAGCTGCAATTCTGCTGAAAATGGGCAGAGTCCAGACTTGGATTCAGAGGCAAATAGTGAGAGCTCTCTTGGTGATGAGTCTAATGATATAAATCACGTAGCACCCAAAAAGCGATGGCAGCGTTTTAACCAAAGCAGTGCTAGATCTAATAAGCACATCAGTAGATCTAGGGAACAAGGAAACTTGGAGAGTGCCTTTGGCCTGAATTCTCCTGGCTTTTCACTGAAGGGAAATGAGTGCTTGGGACGTAGGCATTCCCCTCATTCAGAGGTGCTTGAGGGAGACCTGGCAGCTCAGGACTTTGAGAATCGTGTAGACTTAGTTGATAAACATTTGAATGTATGTGGTAAGCCAAACACCAGTGTGATGGACTCAGAAACAAAGCTTGGCAACTTTGCTCCCCAGTCTGAATTCTCTGCACAAGGTAAGGGAGCTGGACTTGCACCAGAGTGTATATTTGTATACATTTTATACTTTTTCATTTAAAGGATAAGTTATGGACCTTGGGACTGTCTGACAATGTGTAGATGTCTGCATCTGAGCAGAAGAAAATGTACCATGGTTTGAGTTCTCTGTATGCATGGAGAACAAGGGAGATCAGTTCTGGGCTTGTGCTCAGATGATTTGTCAGAAAGTTTTAAATACATTACAAGTCATTAGTTCCTCCACTGTGAAAGGTAAAATGAGTATCCTTCTCTGAGGTTGGGATTTTTTTAAAATTTGCTCCTTCATAGTGTGTTCCTTGGAGCCACATGGTTGGTGGTAGCAGGGTAGATCAGTGCTAGAAAGTTGTCTGAAACTGAACCTCAGTGGCTGCTCTGATTTTACCTTCTGTTATACTGTTTGACATGGTTTGTCTTTGGTTTGTTCTGTAGAATTTCATGAAGATGATATGTTGGGGGTTTTTGTGGGGATTTTTGCATTTCAGTGTGGAATTTTATTAGCTGTTAATAATGAACTGGGAGCCCCACAAATTTTCTAATTTACAGCTCTGGTGTGGCTACCTAATGGGTAAAGAGGAGAACAGAAGGGAGGGAAGCTGCCAGGGAGATTGGGCTGCAGGTGGATCTGGAAGATGACAGAAGTGAGGCAGCAGGATTGGAAGGGAACTGACCTAGGAAGAAGAAGGCTTCTGAGCAAACAGTCTTGCCTCTCTCACAGACATTTGGGGATGTTTGGTCAAAGCCAAAGGAAGAAGGTGTGTGCAGAAGGAATAGGGCCAACAGAACCACATTTGACACATACCATCCTCGGGCTTCTGCAAGGAATCTGGGGAAACACACCTTAATAAAAACAATAGAAATAATTTTTTGCATAGATTTCGCTAAACTAAATCGCTCTAATCTCTTTGCAGTATCAAAAATAATAGAACTTGTCAGAATTTTGAGCCTCTGTTGTTTCATCACTTATGAGTTCCCTCTGTGCACATACTGATGTGTGTATTTTGCTGTTAGTGGTTGCTGTCTGCACCTCAGTTTCAATGTGACAAAGGCAGCTCCTGGCTTGGTGAATGTGGGACCTGCCCAAGGCAAGTCACAGCAGGCACAGAAAGTGAGCCCACAGGGTGTAACACGAGGGGTAAAAGTTCTGGTTTTAAATCATGACCAGCTTAATCATTCACTGATTCCTGTGATTGGATCTGTGTGTTTCTGAGAACCAACGTCTCCACAGAGCAGTTGAGAGGCTACACATTGTTCTGGGCTGCTTGGGCTCTGCTGCAGGAGTGTCACAGCCAAGGGAGCGAGTTCCTCCTTGGCACTGAGATCCAGCTGGGTTCTCATGGCTTCATGGTGGTTTTGCAGTTGAAGCATCTCTGCAGTGTTTCTGTGTGAGATGAAGATACAACTCTGCAGAGAGAGCTGGAGAAGAAGAGCTGCTGAAAGGCAGTGAAGTCAGGAGGGTAGTGACAGAGGAAGGCAGCAGGCTCCTGGGAGAGGTGATGGTGGTGGAAAGGAGTGTACACTGTCCTGGAGCTGCACGCAGGGATGCAGCAGCAGCAGTCAGGGCCTGGGTTTGTTTGCAAAAGTGTCAGATCAGCAACTGCAGTGTAATCCAACTCCTCTGCCCTAAATACCACATGATCCCTGAGCACACCTGCCCTCTGTGGACAGATGTGCCGTGGGAAAGCACTGGAGCTGCTGTCTGGGCTGCTGTAACATCCACAGTGCTGGTGGTACTGAGTAAACGTCTAGTGCTGTGAAAAGATCATTTCTTTATGTTGGGCAAGGCCAAATACATATAAGGTAGAGACACATGCTGGAAGCTGAATTGACTTACATAAGAGGAGTTTCCTCTGCTTGCCAGTGCTTTGAGGAAAGATGTGACCCATCCTTGTCTATAGCAGGCAGAGTTTCAGTGTAAGAGATCACAACAGATTGCAGTCACAACTGTGCAGTTCCTGCTAAGCTCAGACTATAAAGTCTTTATCATAGTTAATGGCAACACTTGGCAATGCTACACACTTTGTGATGTGATTTAAAGCAAATAAAGCAGAAGTGCAGATTTGTGGAATTTGCCGATGTAAAACAATTTTATAGATAATAGTTTCATCAGGTATGTGATTTGCCACTGCCAATCAGACTGCATTTGGAATTCCTGTACAGGATTCCCTTTTGGGAACAAAAAAAAAGCAGTTAAGCCAGCCCTTCTGACATAGCACTGTGTGCTGCATGGCTTTGGTCTCTAAATAGTATCCTGGTGAGGATACCCTCTAATGGGTTATGTGCTAAAATGTGTGTTTCACCCAGATGCCTGTGCAGAGTGTAAATAGAGGCTGAAAATACCTTTGTTTGAGACAGTTGTTTCTTCTCTTTTGGCCAAGTTTGACATTTTCATGCTTGTTTAACCACAAAGCCACAATAAAGTGCAGCAGCCTTGTCCAATATCCCTGTTCTGAAGTGTTGCACTGGAATGCTTTGTTATAAAATGCTTCCGTTCTAAAGAAGAAAAGTCACCTCCTAGAAATGAAAAGAAAGAGAATATTTACTGTTTGTTCTTAAATTTCCAGGAAACCACACATGCTTCCATGACTAGGAGAAATCTTTGAGCAGTATTATTTAATGATTTTGAAAGCTAAAAAGTGGCAAAAAGTTGGAGCAGTTCTGGAAACGGAGAAGATGTAAATCTTGCTTTTGCAGCTTGCTGAGTAGTGATGGTGTAGAGTGTCGGGGCTCTTTTTTAGGAGCTTGCCATGCACTGGGGCATTGAGGTGGTGTATCATGAGCGGTTAGAGTTGTGCTGTGGAAATACCTGTTACTCTGTAATGGTGCCACATTGTGCAAACACAAAAGATGTGAGCCCTGAAGAGCTTGTTGTTGCTGGCTCCCTGATCTCATTGGAGACTAAATAAAGCAACAAATGGACTTGCAGTAGCATATGGGGAATTTGTATTATATGAAAAAATGCCAGGGAGGAGGGGACAGGAAGGAGTTAAGCTTAAGTGTTACTAGTGAAACTAGTGACTGAACTGTGATATGGGAAAACAGTGTTTTCCTGTGCACCTACACTCAAACCAAAGGATTTTGGGTAAACTGCAAAAGAGTCCGAGTTGCTAATGGTCTTTTCTTTTGGTAGAAGTGCAAGAAGGATAGATGTAGTTTGTAGGGAGGTATTGGGTGAAATTTCAGGAACCCCTCAGTCTAATATTTTTTTATTTCTTAACCTGAGCTGCTTGAAGTCCCTTAGGTCCTTAAAAGCTCCACCTGTCATGTCAGAATTGTGGAAAATAGGAAGATCAAAAATTTTAAGGCTGTCTCAGAGAAAGAAGTATTGACTCTTCCCACATGGAGCCTCTGGAAGAGAAGGCAGTAACAACCATTATCCACAGACTATGAGGCGAGTTTTGTCTTGTCATCATCTCAGAAACACAGTCTTGAAGCTGCTTTCCTTTTCCTTAGCACATTCAGAGAGGAAGCGCCTTAGAAAGCCAAGTAAACGGCTTCTGGAATATGCAGAAGAATATGATCACTTGTTTGCACCCAAGAAAAAATCAAAGAAAAACCAGGAGCAGTTACAAAAGGTGGGTGAAGGCTGTTTTACTCATTGTTATTGTTGCTCTGGGGCTTTGGTGTGTGTGTGTTTGTGTTCTTGCTGGCTGAGTGTTCATGCTGTGTGCAGTGCCATGCAGGATGAGTGTTTTCACCAACATGTTTCACCATGCCAGGTGAATTCTGTGGTGAGATCTGAATTTGAAGGAGGTCTTCCTGCACAATGCAGTCCTGACAGAGATACCCAGCGGGGGCTGAGTTCTTTGGTTTCAACTCCATCTTCAACCAAAGAGCCCCCTCCCATCCTTGAAGCAGAGTGTTCCTTCTCAGAACTAGGATCCCACTCCACTGATCCCACTAATCAAGTTTCAGAAGGACCTTCAGATATTCCAGACCTGGTGGTGCTGTCTACCTCAGATGTTTCTGAAGTTTCTGCTTCTCCAGATGCAGAAGAGGGATTCCTTAAATCAGGTAAGTGGAAGGTTGTGTGATTCTTCATTCCTAAGTGAAAATGTCACAAGTTCAGTGAAAAATGGTGCTTGGGTCAGTGTGAAAAGGTCCGTGGCTATTGTTCTGTTTGTTCTTGCTTTGCTTCATTCACTGTTTCTGGTGCTGAGAAGGAAGAGAGGGCATGTTCGGGGCATGCCCAGTGAGCTGGTACTATTGGCTTTCTGTGGTGTGTGACAGTCCTCCCTAGGTCCTGGCACAGAATGCCCCTTGGTCAAAATGGGGGGAACTGCAACTCCTTCGCTCAGTCCTTGCCATCTGTGCTTCCAAACAGTGACATTCCTTTAGCTTGAAGGTCTCTTGCTGCTGTTAAAACCCTTTGGATGAACATTGCTGTGCTGAGGCTTTTGCTCTTGGGGTGACCTTTTGCTCTTCTAGTGAGCTCAAGGAGTTGTCACAAAAAATTCCCTCTGGAAAAGCTCCTTTTCCTCAGAGGTTCTAAACATCTGTAGAAATTGGCAGAGACTTGTGTGAGCAGCAAGTCAGGGCCTTGGCTGCCAGTAAGGTGTGGTGTGCACAGGGCGAGTGTGGTCTGATGGGCCTGTCACCTTTCCAACACTGTCAGTCTCAGGGTCTACTTTGCAGTATGTTCATTCTCTGGTAGCATCCAAAGACATGTCCAGGGTTAAAACCCTGCTGTTCTGGCTGTGCTAACTTGGAAGGAACACTGTTCCTATCCTAAAGGGCCTGTGGTCAAAAACATTAAACCACGCAACTGAGTTATGGTCACTGCAAGGTCAGTGTTGTGTGAGAGAAGAGGGATTGCCTCTGGCAACTTGTGGATGTCATATAGAAATGGAAAGTTTGAAAAGAAAACTGTGCAGGTTACACTAGGTGTTTTTTGTGGTGTCTTTTCTCAAGTAGTTTTAACGAGGATCTTTAACCTGTCTACTACAGCAGCATAAATGCAGATGTGAGGGGCGTGGGAGTGGAAGTAGGGCTGTGTCAGTGGTAGGACAGGCTTATGCCAGATCAAAGTGTTGGGGTAATTACAATCTGAATTGTGCTGCCAGGATGTGTGCTGGCAGTGAGTTCACAGTCTCTCTTCTGTGGGTAGAGTTTTGTACTACATATTGAGGTGAGCCTGAAGGTCATGGCAACCTGCGGTCCATTTTTATTGAAGGTGTACAGAAACAGGTAATTGGCATCTCTGCCCAAGGAGCTTATGATCCCAAAGACAGGGTGAAGCAGCTTGTTTTGAACTGTTCGCTGATATTTACTTAATAGTCTTAATCTGATTGAAGAGGAGAAACCCCTCTTTATCTGATGTGAAGGATTTCCTTGCAGGAAACTTTGAAGGCAAACGTCAAAGGAAGCCCACTAAAAAACTCTTGGAATCAAATGATTTGGACACTGCCTTTATGCCAAAGAAGGAGGAGTGGACTCCCCAGAAGAAGGTACTTTCCTTCTATCTCTTTTGAAAACCAGGTAGAAAACAAGCCTAGACAGCAGATCCTGCTGAACGAGGCACAGTGCAATGGGATGTGGTTTTCTCTTGGCTGTGGGCCAGGAGCAAAAGGTCCACCCTTCCCAAAGGTGTTGGTTGCTGTGTTATGATGGAGAAATGTACTGTACACCACCCCTCCCCACTTGCAGAGCAGATTGGGTAGTTTTGGCTGTAAAATCTCCCTTCTGTATTGATTTTTATGGAAAAGGAGTCATCTGGTTGCTGCCTGGAAATGTGTGAGCAGAAGTGTTCCGCACAAAGGCTTTCTGTCATGTTGCAGTGTATCTTGAACCTAAGGCTTTGTTCTTTTCCATCAGGTTTCTTTTGAACAGTGTTTCCTTCCCAAGTGAGCTGGTGAATGAGTGTAAGTGCAGAGCTTGTATCAGGATGTAGGCTTGAGTTGAGTCAATGTTGGATAGAGTGCTTGGTTCAGATATTTAAAGAAAATGCTGCTCTTCCTCACTCAGTTCTCAATATCCAATGATATGATTTAGAAAAAAGCCATTTGTATTCATTTCATGTGCAGTATGTGCACAAGACTTGTTACCACTGTTCTAAGGTAGAGTAATAACACTTCTTACATTTTTTTTCAGTGTGGCACAGTTTTAGTACAGTTATCACAATTGCAGTAATGCAGAGGTCGGTGTATTCTAGTCTTAAGCTCTGTAAAAGTGTAAAGCCAGAAGAGTCTCTCTTCCCAGCACCTTATAGGGATTTATTTGCAGCCTTTGTGGGAGTGCTCTGCAAACAGTGAACGGTACTGGTGAGCACAGGACAGAGCAGCAGACTTAGCATTTCTCCCTGCCCAGAGACTGACCTTTACATGTGGGATCTATCACACACAAAACAAGTATTTTCTTGTAAAATCTCTAATGAATGATGAATTCATGACCTGAACTGTAAGTTACATGTTGCAGTCATTCATAAAGGCTGTGTGGCTGTGTGCACACCTCTGTTCTGTATCTGGTGACTTGACTCTCCTGTGTGTTTGTAGGGTACTGGCCCGTCAGAGAGCGACAGCTCTGAGCTCTACTCGCCAGCCCACTTCCAGGACATGGGAGAAGGTAAGTGAAGGCAGGGATGGCAAGACTGTTGGTGGCATTTGGGTCAGTGCGTTTGGCACTTTGTGTATAAAGAATTGATGTCCTGAGTACTTGTCTCTGCAGTGGTAGATGAGAAGAGGTACTGAGATTGTTCACCCCGGTAGAGTTATGCTTTTGATTTCCCTCTAGAAAGTGCAGAAGTGTTTTAATATTTCCTGTGAGAAGCTATTAACTTCTCATTGATGAGTCTGTGTGCTTGAAGGGAGCTTGTCAGCATAGGTCCTGTAGCAACGTGCTGTGTTTTGCCTGATGACGTGCTGTGACCAGGCTCAGCAGTGGCTGCTCTGTCCAGTGGACAGCTACTCCTTCCCCACCTGCTTTTGGACCTCATCAGTATCAGCATGAGGAGATTTCTGTTGCAGTGCAGGAGGAGGTAGTAATGAACATAAGATTGGCAATGTAAGCTTTGCGTTGGTACTATTTCTTATTTTTAGCTGGGGTGCTGTCTCAGCTCAGTGATGCTGTTCTGCAGCCCAGCAAAAGGATCTTAAACAAGTATGAATTGGGGTTCCCCTGAAGGCTGCCGATCAGAGGATGGAGTACCTGGAGTCTGGTATTGCCCCAGTCTTTAGTTCATCAAAGAATATAGAACCTGAAGCTCTCAAAAAGGGTGTAGAACTTGCTGGTGTCACCTGTAGCAAGGGAATTATTTCTGTATTTTCCTTGAATGGTCTTTCTGTTTCATCCCAGCATCTGAAAAGCTCTTGGAGAAACAGCGGAAGCGGAAGAGACAGCGCCATACCTCTGCTGCAGTCCATTCCAAGAAGGAGAAAAATGACGAGGGACTGGGGGAGACCCCACACTCTGAGGTACTTGCATGATTCTTCCTACATGATGTTGTCCCTATAACCTGTCTTCAGAGCCCAGGTCAGGGCATGTTTGACAGGCTGGCCTGTCAGTTGGGAGTTTGTCTCACTGGTGCAGTTGTACGAGCTGGGGTTAGGCTGAAGATACCACCTTGATTTAGTAGCTGTTTTATGATGAGTGCTTGACTTGGGCTGTTTTTAAATTGCTACTCAGCTAATTCTCCAGAGGAAGTGCTGTTCTGAACTGATGGAACCAGGTTTTGCCTGGCATCTCATTTTGCACCTCAGAAAATCGGACTGCTGTAAAAGGTCTCTGGTGGTGATGATGGGAATTTTGCCCTTTCGTGCACCAATATGAAGCACAAGCAGTAGATTTCAGCTCCTTCTGTTTGCACCTGCATGTCAGGGTGGGCCAAGAACCATATTGAGGGAGCTGGGGAGAATGACTGCATTACATTACAAGAGCCTCTGATTACATTCTGCCATCCAGCAGAAAGGGATAACTGGGGCAGCTACCCCCTACTGCATCCCAGCATGGTCGGCGTGCAAATATTTCTGACAAACATGTTTTGCCTTTTAGGAATGAGCCAGGTATCACCAAGTGTAGGGGAAGCAAGACTTCCTGGGAGAGGCAGGACACCTCTGGGCTTCTCGCTGTCGCCTCCCACTTCAGTGGCCCAGGTTCAGCAGCAGGCAGGATAGTCAGTATGTATTTTAGGAACCAATTGTAGATACATATTGTTGTGTTTGTTGTTGTTACACAGCATCCAGGAGAGCACAAACCTCACAAAACTTTGAACAGTTCAAGTCATCATACTGCTTTTTGAAAGGGGCATTTCTAATGGGGTTGATAAATTGGGATAATACTCCTGGGCCATGGAATCCTTCCTGTGCTGGTGTTAGTGCTCTTTCTGAAGTGTGCTTATCTGGAATCATGTTTCAAAGCAGCCTGTGCAAATATCTTCACCAATGCTGGGGAGAGCAGTTAACACTGTCTGCAGTTAAGTCCCTGGCTCAGATCTGAAGCAGCAAATTCTCTGTGAAAAGAGAGACAGTTCAGAGAGGCAAAGATCTAGGCCATGTCTTGGAATCCTGCACCGACCGCTCACTGCAGAGGAAGCCCAGTCTTAACTGCCTCCAGCCTTAGACAGCTGTTGAGTACTTGAAGTTAATTATGGTGTGAACCATGCCAAAAAGAAATGTCAATGCTTGGCACCTTTGCCAGCATCTGTTTCGATGCGATTGTGTCTCTTGAGCTGCTGTGGTGAGAGTGTTCATCCCTTGTCTTGGGTGAGCGCATAGTTCTGGTGAGTATTGCAGTGCTGTGGAGATGCAGTTGTACTTCCAGGTGGAATTGGGACCGTGCTGGTCCCTCTATGGTTTTGCACACACTAGGCAAGGAACTCCACTTTGAGCTCATTGGTGCTAGAATAAATAGGATGGTCTGATGATACAGCACAGTGAAGCCTTGGATCCAGCTGCCTGCCAAGGGAAAGAGGGCAGAGGAAAGCTTGTCAGCCTAGGCTGAGCTAAGCAGCTTTCTCTGTCCTTGCTTGTCTGTGGAGCCAAGAGTGCATATTTACAACATCAGGGCAGCAAGAGACTGAGAGAAGGGGATGGAAAGTGCTATTGAAATGGTTGTCAAGGTTGTAAGCCAAGGTCAGGCTGTGCCAAAGAACAGGCCAGGCTTTGGGGATGTGCCAGACACAGCAGCAGGGATAGCTCTGGAAGAAGACCTGGTATGAACCTTTCTTTCAGAAGGAGGTATGCAGATTTATAGTGTTGCAGTGCTTGTGCTGGGCAGGGAAAGGGTGAGAACAGTGATAGGTCTTGGAGTGATGGCCTTGAGTGGAGATCCCCTTTCTACCTGTTCACAAAGTATGGGCCTTGCCCATCCTGCCTAGCTCTGATACTCCCTTCCCTATGCATTTCTGGGCACAGTGTTAGAATAAGGCTGAGACCCTGGCATATGGAATGTGTGGATTGGCCATCTGTTTTCAGGACTGAATTGGATTGGTTTAGGCTGATAGAGCAGGGCTATAACATGCTGTGCCATGCTGGGCAGCATGAGCCTAGTTGTTAGGTAACATTGCTGCTAGCAAATGCTTTCAAATCCAGAGACGAGTTGCTGATTAATGTTCTAAGACTCCTCGACCCACTTTAGTCTCCCATTTCGTTAACATACAATACATGACCATCAGGGTTCAAACCAAGGAGTCCTGCAGCCATGGGACTCCATTGCCTTTTAGCCATGGGAGAAAGTGACCAGGAGGAGGGAAAGTCAAACCAGTTCTAAATCTCACATATTTCTACCTGTAGCCAATCTGAGTAGGTCCCCCTACTTCCAAAAGGTTACTGTGAAGCCTTAGCTAGAGTGAGAAGCTGGTGCCATTGACCACATGATGTGTGGTGCATTTTACCAGCACTCTGCCCCTTCTGACAGGGAGCTCAGCTGATATTGTTTGGCCATACCAGTAGCTGGTTAACCCTGCACTTACTCTCAATTACAGTGACCCATGCTGTGACTCTTTGAGATAGTCCTGTGCAGGGCTAAGAGTTGGACTTGATCCGTGTGAGTCCCTTCCAACTTGGCATATTACGTGATTCTGTGACCGCTGAAAATATGAGTTCACTGCTGGACTGAGCAGAAGAGGGACCACCTATGCAGGAACAGGAGCACCTGAGCTGTTAACTGTCCTTGGAGCACTGGTCACCAGTGCTGCTCCTGAAGTGTTTCAGGAGCCAAAGTGAGTGTTAGGCCAGAGAGCTGCCTTGAAGCAGACTACATAATTCCTAGCAGCAATACAGCTGCAGGAGCAGAAGTATTGTAGCACTTGAGAAGATGTTTATAAAGACAAAGGTGGCTGTTGTGTTCTTAGATGGTCTTTTTGCCAGTGCTCTAGAGACCTTTCCCTTGCCTCTGCCAGGGCTGTGTGGTAGGGTGGCAGCAGCTTATGTGCTCCTTATCAGTGTTCCCACAGGCTGCATTGCTGCCAGTCTTCAGCAAGGCTGTGATGATAAGTACTCTGTAAAGTATGTTGGACTGGCGGTAGTTTGTAGTTGGGACTTTTTTTTGTTTGATGGGTTGGTTTATTTTTTTGCTTAATAAAGGCAATTTATACCATTCGTCTTTGTATTGTGTGCTTTAATATAACCTCTGTGTACTTGTGCATTATTGTTTCACAGAACTCACATGGCTTTAAAATGTGCCCAGATAAAATCATACAGCTACATTCAGGGAATGGGGAAGATAAACAACGATCCCAGGCAAAGGAAACATCATTAAAATGAAATGCTAGCTCCAGGTTCTTTAAACTTTGGAAGATCATTATGTCCTTGCTTTGCCCAGACTTACAATGTGTTCGAAAGGCATTCAGTTCAGCTTACAGGCTTTAGTAGCTCCACACCTCAGACTTTCCCATACAAAAAGTAGTACAAAGCTCCCTCTTGTGATCATTAGCTGGACATCCTGCACCAAGCAGGCCCAGAGTTGTGGGAGTAATGGCTGCTGCCTCTGCCAGCTGCTTGAATTCCTCACATGGTCTCTAAAGGGTACAGTTCATGTCTGTGTGTACACTGGGTACAGCTTGGTGACCCAAGAAGGAACTGACAGCTATGCTCTGGTTTCACTTAGCTAATTGCAGTGAGCTGGGATATTAAAAAGTGACAGGGTCCTTAAAATGTTCTTGCTCAAAGCACTTAACTAAAGGCATCACTTTGGTGCAGAATTAATGTCCCTTAACTTGTACCTGGTCTAGAGTGGAAGTTGAGGCTGATGAGACCACTGAAGTGTTCCCTAGACTGTACCCAGGAGGGCTGGAAGCTGGCAGAGCTGTGTTTCCTAGGTCTAGGTGCAAGCATCTCTAGGATACCTGCTGCTATCCTTCCCTGTAACAGTGCTTGGGCAGGTCCTGTGGACATGCCAGACACATTGGGAATCCTAATAGCAGGCTCCCTGACTTTGTCCTAAAGGGTGTGGTTGGGCCTTTATCATTTAAAATCCATCATCTCCACAGGATGCTCTTCCACCAGCAGATGTTACAGGCAGTGCTGTGACACTTGCACAGGACAGATGCCTGTGGGAGACTAGACCCCAGGCAGGATGGGGTTGTAAGTGCCTGCAGTGCTGCTCATATACCAAGTTGGAAGGGACCCACAAGGATCATGGAGTTCATACCAGGTCTTGAAGATCTTTGTGCCGGTATTTTACATGGGTTAGGAGAAAAGTGTGGAGAAAAAAAGTTCATTTAGTGAGTGGCAGCTGCTATGAAAATTGTTTGAGGTTTTTCACTTGTGTTCCCAGTACAGGTAGAAATTTGGATACTTCTCACTCTGATTTTTTTCCATTCAGAGCATGAATAACATCTTGCTCAGAGAGGGGTTTTGCACAGGAAGATAATTGTATTGAGTGTGTATTTTTCAATCATCTAGTAAATTAAGAACCCTTTCCTTTTTTAGAAGTCTTTTGGTGGAACTACATAGGGGATGTTCTCTCCAGGGTGGGTAATATACAGAGACCAACTATCAAACCTATTATGTGCCCAGTAGCTGAAATTGAATTTTCTAGGCCAGCACAGGAACTACTGACAGCCCTGATTCTGGATTTCTTTTTTAAGGGGGAGACATCAGTTATTGGGACAGCTGCAAGCCCCAAAGAGGGTAATGAAGAGGGGTCAGAGAACGACCATGGAGTGCCTTCATCCAAAAAGATACAGGGGGAGCGTGGAGGTGGAGCAGCTCTCAAGGAGAACGTGTGTCAGGTAGTGTTCTTGAAGGAATATCTTTGAAACTTTGCCTCTGTACAGTGTTTCTGTGTAAGTCCTGGGACACACTGGTGCCCCAGGTAAGCCCAGCTAGCCTCAGGGTGCTTATTGTAGAATTAACCAAATTTTGGGCTCTGTTTTGAGCCTTTCCTCTGCAGTAGCCTTTCTTCCTACTTCACAGGCATTAAGGAGACATGACCAATGTAGGATTCATTTTAGCCGATGCACGGAATCATGGACTGGATGACAGTTGGCAGTGGAGATGCACAACACAACTGAGTTCACTGACACAAAGAAAATGTAGATTTTTCTACAGGGGTCTCTGCTGGCAGTCCTGGCCAGCACATGGATTGTTGCTGTCTGGGAAGGAGGTTGCTCAGAGCTGTGTTTCTTTCCCCACAGATCTGCGAGAAGCCAGGGGAGCTGTTGCTGTGCGAGGCACAGTGCTGTGGTGCTTTCCACCTGCAGTGCCTTGGGCTCTCCGAGATGCCAAAGGGCAAATTCATCTGCAATGAGTGTTCCACAGGTATGGCAGCTTCTGTGTGCAGTTTTAGGCTGCTTGCTGCAGGCTTATCTGGTGCTTCCTTGGCCAGAAGGCTGTTCTTGTAGGGCTGCTAACCAGATCTCAGTCCTTGAATTATTGGTTTGGTGCTTTGTAATGACTTTCTCATTAGAATCATAAGATGGTTTGGATTGGAAGGGACCTTAAAGATCATCCAGTTCCACCCTATGCCATCTGCAGGGACTAATTTCACAAGATCAGATTGCTCCAAGCCCTGTCCAACCTGGCCTTGAACACTTCCAGAGACAGGCCAACCACAGCTTCTCTGGGCCACTTGTTCCGTGATGAGTGTCTCACCACCCTTACAACTAAGAATTTGCTCCTAATATCTAATCTAAACCTATTCTCTCTGAGTTTGAAGCCATTAGTAATGGCTTCAGATATGAACTGGTCATAGTCTTGATTCACATGTGTGGGGTGCAAAGAATCAAATGTCCAGGATCTGGTAGGAATAAGAGGGGGAAATTCTTTTCTGAGACTAGGGAGAGGGGGATGGTGGGGAGGATGAGTCTGATGCAGGCTGGAAATGTCAGTCAGGTTGTTGAGTTTTTTATCTTCTTTTTTCCCCTGACCTGAAGTCCCATTTATAATCATATATTTTCCATCTGGAGTTTTATTGCAGCTTCAAGGCAAAAACATCCTGGTGCGGAGAGCTGTGCTGTGGGATGGGTGCGGCCAGGTTGGAGACTTGTGCTGTTATGCAGCCTGGTGGAAGCATCAGGTCCTCATTCATTTAACCTTTCTGTGTGACTGGTGCTTTCTCTTTCTCCAGGGGTCCACACCTGCTTTGTATGCAAGAGCTGCGGGGAGGATGTGAAGCGATGCCTGCTGCCCCTTTGTGGGAAGTATTACCACGAGGCCTGCATACAGAAATATCCACCCACAGTCATGCAGAACAAGGGTTTCCGCTGCTCCCTGCACATCTGCATGACCTGCCATGCTGCTAACCCAGCAAACATCTCTGCGTCTAAAGGTACCAGAGTCCTACGGGGTGGTCTGGAGGGTCCAGTTACACGCTTTTTCTTTGTTTCTTGCCCACTATGCAGTTAATTACCTGGCTCACTAGTTGTTTGTGTTGCGTTTCTGTACTTGCCACAATGTTGTTTGCTGAGGAATAGCTTCTCCCAGGGAAGTGCAAGGGGTGGTGCGAGGCGGCTGCTTGTGGTCAGACATGGCAGCTGGAATGCTCTCAGACCAGCCAGAAGCTCAGATTCCTGCATGCCCAGCCACGCCATGCACCTTGCTGGGATTTTGAATAAATCTCTGGTGCTGTTGGACATGCTTATGTTTCTCCCACCTGCTTCTCACTCTGCCAGTGCTGCAGAGAGTGCCTTTCTCAGCAGCACTGGCTGTCAATGCAACAGCATCAAGAGCAGCACAGGGCAAACTGTGATATTGTTCTAATTCTCCTTTTTTTTTTGCAAGGTAAACTCTCATTCTGTAGTAGTAACACCCTTAGGCTAAGCTTCCCAGGCAAACATTTGTTTGAGCTGTTTGCAGCAATACCTTGACCTTTATCTCACAAGATTAAACTTAAAACTTTTGTGATTGCCATTTGTTTGCTTCTAGAGCTGCCTTTCTTTAAATCCTTGGTATATTAAGGCAAATGACAATAAGACCTATAAGCTCGATTTTTATCCTCAGAGTCTGTGTTAAAGTTGCCTTTTTTGCCCCCTACATATCAGTATTTGGTGTAGAAAACAACACCAAGGCCTAAAGCCTGGAGTCCACAACCAGCCACTTCCCCGCTGAACATTTGTTGACTTGCTGGTGCTTCTTAGTGGTCATGGTTTACCCCTTTTCTCCCACCTCTTCTTCCTGTTTATAGTCTGCTGTGAGGAACTGAAAACAGGCTATCAAAAACCTTGCATAAATTAGGCCTGTAGGCAAGTCTGCATTGCCTGGAAGTTCTGGAATTTCAGAGTAAAATCTGATAAAGAAGCAAGTGGTGGTGTTTTCAGAAGCTACGTGGATTGATTTCATTATGTGCAGCTAAGCAGTTGGAACACCCCCTCTGTAATTACTGTCTGAGCTGATTTAGTAATTATTTGTCTATGATAGGAAGCAGTCCCAGTCTGTGAACTCTTGAACTGTTTCTGAGCAACATGCAGGAGGTTTTTCACTTGCACTGTTTTATCAGTGTTATGTAGAAATACGTATTAAAGATTTATATACATTATGTTATATTAAATAATTTAATAGGAATTTAGTATGTCACATATGGTCTGTAAAAATTAAAGGTCAGCTTCCTTTTCCAAAGCTTGTTTTGAGCTTAGGTATGAATAGAGTCTAGTTTTAGAAGGAAGGAGTCATCCTTCTTTGGAGGTTCACTGTGTCCTGGCATGTTCTGCTGCCAGGTCGCTTGATGCGCTGTGTGCGGTGTCCGGTCGCATATCACTCCAACGACTTCTGCCTCGCTGCTGGCTCCGTGGTCCTCGCCTCCAACAGCATCATCTGCCCCAACCACTTCACTGCACGGAGGGGCTGCCGCAACCACGAGCACGTCAACGTCAGCTGGTGCTTTGTCTGCTCAGAAGGTGAGATGGTCTGCACTGGGTCCTGTTTCACCAAGGGATGCCCTGACAGGAATTCATTAGAGAGGGCAGAAGCTTTTCCCAGCCAGAGTGTGCCAATGAGAACTGGAAAGAGCAGACTGTCTTCCCGTCAGTCCATATTTAAGTCCATCTTCAGGCTAGGACCTTTTCTGGATCCTTAGAAGAGTTCTTTTTGTAGCATGAGTTGCTACAATATTGCAGGAGATAATAATTCCTTTTCCCCAGCTGTTTCTGTCTGGAAATGTTGAATCCAGAGCTTCTGCACAGTGACTGGTAAATTCCTTCTCCTTTCTTTGCAGGGGGCAGCCTTTTATGCTGTGAGTCGTGCCCGGCTGCGTTTCATCGTGAGTGTCTAAACATTGAGATGCCAGAGGGAAGCTGGTATTGTAATGATTGCAAGGCAGGCAAAAAGCCACACTACAAAGAAGTAGTCTGGGTGAAAGTTGGGCGCTACAGGTAGGTGAAGGTAGAACAGACTTGTCCCCATCCCTTCTTCATGCAGTGCTCATGGTGATTGAGGTGAGAGGCTGCTCATCTCTGCAGGGTTCAGTGCAGCAGCCTCTGGCTTTTTTGCATGCACATAGCTGGTAAAATGTGAGCTTTCCTCCTCCAGTAGCCTCCTATCTCCCCACTGGCCTTGCTGGTACCCTCACACAGATTTTCCCATGTCTCCATGCAGTAGCATACTTCTGAGGTGGCTGGAAGTGGGGAAGCTAGAGGTTTTATCTGCCCTTCCCTATGTTGCAGGTGGTGGCCAGCTGAGATTTGTCATCCTAGGACAATTCCTGTCAACATCCAGAAAATGAAGCATGACATTGGTGAGTTCCCTGTGCTGTTCTTCGGCTCCAAGGATTACCTGTGGACCCACCAGGCTCGTGTGTTCCCTTACATGGAAGGTGATGTCAGCAGCAAAGACAAGATGGGGAAGGGCGTGGATGGCATATACAAGAAAGGTAACTTTTTTTATTCAGGGAACTGTGTGGTGTTTCCTCTTCATTTCCATTTGGAGAAGTGGCATTCTTGTAAAGTGAAATCAAATTTTTAGAACAAGCTGCTGCTTGTGTATCATCCAGCACACTCAGAATGTTTGTTTGATCGCAGAGAGGGAGAAGGGTGTGGGGATGTCAAATATTTCTCCAGCCCTGACATAACCTCTCAAAATTCAAGTGTGCTGCTGCTTTATCAGCTTTCCTCTGTCTAATGCAGTCATTATCTCTATACAAAAATATACTTGAGAATTGTGAATGCTGCCTGGCACCTCTGTCCAAGACAGCAGGCAAAGATAGCAAACAGTTGGGATGTTTCCTCACCCAAGTCTCTGACTGTAATTCCTACACTGCCCTTCTGTGTTGGCCTTTTCTTCAACCCTCTCCAGTGAGTCTTGGCCTCTCAAGTACAGAGCCAGGCTGGTTTGCTTGTGGACTTATGAGCACAGGATGGACAATAGCTGCCCAGCTCTTTGTGAGCCGAAGGAGTTCCTTATAACACAGCCTGTTCTTTCACTTAGCTCTTCAAGAAGCTGCTGTGAGATTTGAAGAGTTGAAGGCACAGAAGGAACTGAGACAGCTTCAGGAAGACAAAAAGAATGACAAGAAACCTCCTCCCTACAAACACATCAAGGTGAGGGGAGGTGGTGGGGGGCAGGTGTGGAAGAGAAGCCTTGAGCTGTCTGTGCAGGTGATTTACAGGTATACAGAAACATTTCTACTGTTTGGGTGTCTGGTTGTATTTGAAGGTGACTTTCGTCCTCTTGGCATCCTCAGCTGTCCTCAGCTTCAATTCATGTATGTGCAGAGCTGCAGCAAGCTGGGCACCAGTAACAGAGCTGCTCTTATTTATTGGAACAAATCTGGTTGTGTCTCCCTCGTCCATGTCAGTAGTGTGGTCTGAAGGAAGTGTGTCTCTACCTTGAGAACTTGAGAGAAAACTGGTAATGCTCAGTATGCTCAAATGCTCTATGCTGCTGAAGGCAGGGTGGGCAAACCAGGTGGTGCAGGACAGGAGGTGGTCAGGGTGCAGTGCAGCTGAGTGCGTGGAGGGTGGTAACACACAGTATATTGTATCATCTCTGCTCTTCTTTTATATCTCTTTCTGTATCAGATGGTGACTGAAAAGAAATACTAAAGTGTGTGTACCTGCTGGAATATTAACACTTTTCCTCAGTTTTGGGTAACTGTTCATGTTAAGGGCTGTATTTTGAGTTAGAATTTGAACAGCAATAGAATTCCTATAGGGTGGACGTGATTTGACAGGAGAGCTGGGGCCAAGCAGGTACCTGTGCTTGAGATGTGGGTCCTGACTGACCAGAACCTGTTGACTCAGGGGCTCTGTTCTTTTTTCGTTGTCTCTGTCTATTCTTTCCCTATTTTATGTGGCAAGCTATGGTAACTTAAGTGATTTCTGGCATTTTTTGTGTCTAGTTAGGATTTCTAGGCAGGCAGGTATATCCTGCATGAGTTACTGTGCAGTGTAAAAAGCACAACTGAATGCTGTGACAGCAGTATGGGCCAGGCAGTTTCAGTGGAGGAAGTAGTTTCTCATTATAGCTATTTTTAGGCCTGTCTCTGGCTGCAACATGAAGGAACTTTGGAAGCAGTTTCGAGCCTTGGAAACACCCTTTTATATAAATAACGGTTGTGGTTGTTAGTCATGGCAGCTCTTCTGAGGTCTGGGTGCAAGCTGTTTGCCTCACTGGAAGCAAAGCAGTTGATAGGAGCAGATGGTGAACTGGAGGAGGTTTCAGGGTGGAGTGGCTGAAGCTGGTTGTGTCCACTCGTGTCCTGGGTTTTTAAGAAGATCAGCACCGCCAGCTCCATACCAAGGAGTAGCAACATGACAGGCTGCTGCAAATAGACTTGGGGGATCCTTCATCCTGTCAGGGTTGTGACTAGTCCAAGCATCACCCTGTTTTGGAGCTGGTTTTGTTCTGGCAGTGCCTTGGAGAGTTGGGCAGGCATGCTGGGCACATGTAGAGTGGCAGTGCCAGAGCAGTGCCAGTGGTGGACTGGCCTAATGCTGTGAGTCTTGCTGCGCTTAATGAGGTGATGAATCTGGGTAGGAGATGGGAAGCAGCAGAGGAGAACATGAGTGACAGGGAAGGTCAGAGGTGGGAGGCAGTACTAGGAGGAAGCAGGGAGACTGTGTTGGAAGAGATTAATGAGGGATTTCTTCAGGGTTTGCATTTAAACAAAGGAGGAGGATCAGGACTGGGCCAGTCTCAGGCAGGCTGTCAGTGTCGAAGCTCTGTGGGTGGGACTAGATAAATTATATGGGGGGCTGGAATAGTTTTCCTAAATGATCCCTTCCTTTCATGTTCTGTGAGAGGAAAGTGAACTGATGGCTCACCTGGGGAAAAAACAGCAAGAAGCTTTTCTTCAGTGTCACTCTCCAAAGTCCTTACTCTCTGTTGCCTGCCTTTCAGTGTTCGCTGCCTTTAACCAAACCCAAAGGACTCAGCTCATGCCACAGACACGCCAGTCGCTTCTCCACCTGGTGCTGCACTCTGCTTCCTTCTGGAGCGGTTTTTAGAGAGCTCCTTGGCTTAACTCTGAGCTCGTCTTTGGGCCTTCAAACCCCAGCCTTGTCTGGTTTGGCTTCCATTTACATCTGCAGGACAGCTGGGTAGGGAGGTAACAGCGTTGTAGGCCCTCTGTCACAGGTGTGCCAGCCTGGTTCTCATAGTGACAGCTGAGGCACAAACCAGCTTGAAGGTAACATTAAAAAAACAGAGCAGTAAGGAAAATCACCTGACACTCAGACTGCAGAAGGTGCAGTTTGATGCAGAGAATGGCTTGGTGTTGATCACAGGTAGGGTGTGTGCCCAAGTGAGAGCCCTGGACCACCTGAGCTGGATTTGGGCACGATGGTGATGGGAGGGAGACACTTTTCAGGGTGGCATACTACACTTCACCAGGTGATGCCTGTGGGGGACCTGTATCTTCCTGAGCTCTTTCCTTTTATCCTCTGCCTCTTGAAATAGTATTCCCAGAAGTACAGCTCTGCCTGTGCTTGTGTCCTCCTGCCCCTTGCTGTAACTAACTCACTGCAGCCCATCAGCTTGTAGGCAAGGGTTGAGTGCAGAAGTGCCTGCTGGGATAAGCTGCTATTCCCACAAGCTCATGTCCTTCATGTGCATTGAAGGTGAACCGGCCGGTGGGGAAGGTGCAGATCTTCACTGCAGACCTGTCTGAGATCCCACGCTGCAACTGCAAGCCCACGGATGAAAACCCTTGCGGCCTGGACTCTGAGTGCATCAACCGCATGTTGCTCTACGAGTGCCACCCCATGGTGTGTCCTGCTGGGGAGCGCTGCCAGAACCAGTGCTTCTCCAAGCGCCAGTATCCCGAGGTGCAGATCTTCCGCACGCTGGCACGAGGCTGGGGCTTGCAAGCCAAAACAGACATCAGGAAGGTACGTGTGCAGTTTCTGCCTGTCATTTTCTCTTGCTGCTTCTTTCTTGCTGAGTGTTGTTTCAAAGTTTTCCTTCCTTAGAGTGCCATGTAGAAAAGGTTGAATTTAACTTTTCCAGTCCTGACAAGAGTGTCTTTGCTCAGCTGACTAAGGAAATGGTTGGCATGTTGATATCCCCCAGGGTAAGAAAGATGATCTTGGTTAGTCTGCTTGTATGGACAGCAGACTGTGAGTACACCAGAACACTGGCCTGAAGACAGTGCTCAGGATTTCCAGAGGGAGAACAATGATTGTTCCTCCAGACCAGTTCATGATTAGCCAGGCTTTTCCAGCATGCGAATCTTGTGTCAAGAACTGAAACCAGAGCTTTGCTCTTACAACAGGTCAATGTCTTGGAGAACGCTGTTTTTAATACTGGAACTGGTATCTACAGCTAAAACACAAAGAGTACTCTGATGGCCACTGTTATTTATTTTGAGTTATTTGTTGAGCATATGAAATGAATGTATGATTCTGGGCCCTCAGTGAAGGTTATGGGTCAAACTGCCTGCAAAGCACAGAGAGGGATTCTTAGGAAGGAAGCAGGATTTAACTTTTAGCATAAAGATGGATGTCCCTCTTGAAGGGAATTTGTTTTGTCATATCAACTTACTTTCTTTCTGGCAGGGTGAATTTGTTAATGAGTATGTTGGGGAGCTGATTGATGAAGAGGAGTGCCGAGCCCGAATCCGCTATGCTCAGGAGCATGACATTACCAATTTCTACATGTTGACACTGGATAAGGTATGTGGAAGGAATCTTTTGCTAGGGTCCTAGACAGAAGTAAAAAGATGTCAAGGAAGGTATGATTGTGGTCTCCAGATAGTAAAAAGATGCTAAGAGTTGCTGATAAGCTGGTCTGCATTTCCACTGAAGAGATGACTAAATGAATTGAAATAACATGAAGTAGAGAAGCTTCAGGCTGGATATTAGGATTAGAAGGAACATCTGAACCAACTTCTTTGGAGTTTGTTCATAGGAGACAAAGCAGCTGTGTAAGGACAGTTGCTAGAGGATCACAGATGCTGCTTCAGCTTAACAGGGAGAGTTTGGTAACCTTGGGATCCTTCCCAGTAGCTGAAGCCTGGAATGCCCAGAGCAGGGCTGGTGTGTGCCAAAGAAGGCATCAGCCCTCAGATGTAGAAGTTTCAGGCACAGTGAGACCTTCATTTAAGTTTAGATCCCAGGTCCTGCTGTGCTAAATAGAGTAATGGAGTCAGTTACACCCATAGATGCCTCAGTGGGTCCTGAAGTCCAAGTATGAGCTCCTGGCTTTGAGAGGTAAGTGATTTTGTCAGCTGCTTTCCACACTTTGTCAGTCAACTGTGGAAGGATGAGAAGGAAACCATGAAAGCAGGCATGGGAAGAAGCTGTTGAGTATGGGACAGGATAACAGTGTGACTGTTTTCTGTCTCTCCCCTCATGTTGCTGGAAGTTCACACTGACCATATCTTGTTCTCCTTGTCTGACTGATGGGTGGGAGCTGGGGCACAGCAAGACAAAACTCACTGTTACAAAAGCAAATCATAGTTGCATCTTTCTTCTCCATCACAGTCTAACACAGGGCAGTGTGCTGTACGCAAGAGTACCTCACGTTACATACTGTTCCTGTTTCCCTTTTATACACTGATGTGCCAGAAATGGAAACTGATATTTTACTTTTAAGGAACAGTTGAGGCCTAGAACCACAAGCATTTCCTTGGAAGTGTACTGGGTTGGTGTTTATCCAATATTGACATTGCATCATTGAAAGCAGCAGTAGCACTGGCCTCACTGTTCTGGAACCTGTGTGGCTTTGAAGAGGAAAATGATGTGCTGGAGACTATTGCCATATGATCTGCCAGCGCTGAGCAGAGGTAACTGACAGTTGGTTAAAGTGGGGTTTTCTGGGCTTTTTTTTTCAATTCCAGGATCGAATCATTGATGCTGGGCCAAAGGGCAACTACGCTCGGTTCATGAACCATTGCTGCCAGCCCAACTGTGAGACTCAGAAATGGTGTGTGAATGGTGACACTCGAGTCGGGCTCTTCGCACTTGTAAATATCAAAGCTGGTAAGGAACCCCACTCTGCCAGTGCCTGCAGATAACCTGGAGGGTTCTGTGTGAAAAAGGGAGGGTTTGGAGCTCCCTGGGAAGAGACGTAATATTTCTTTTCACATAGGCATTCATGAGATTTAACACCAGCACTGATGTAATGGAACATAGCCATTGTATCAGTAGAGGTTCATGGTTTTGATTTACAGGGTGGGTCAATACCCTTTTTAGCTGTAGGTAGGGATGTGGAGTTGCACTGAATTTTCAATCCACACAAATCTCAGGGGAGATAGATCATTTGATGTCCTTGTGTAGTGGTAACAGTCTTCTGTAACATATTTAAGAAGTGCTTTTACTTGAGCACTAAAATGTTCTGCCCCATGGTTCATTACAACTTGCTTGGTTTTTATCTGCTTTTGTGCTAGGGACTGAGCTGACTTTTAACTACAATCTGGAGTGTTTGGGAAATGGAAAGACTGTTTGTAAATGTGGTGCCCCTAACTGCAGTGGCTTCCTAGGAGTACGGCCAAAGGTATGATGCATCCTTTAAGCTTTTGTTCTTCCAGATCACTTCGTTGCAGAGATTTCAGATGCAGAGTTAATCCTGTTTCAGTGTGGCCATGAGAACACTGCTTGAAATGAGTTAAATATTCAAGTTTTCATTCTGAAACAGCAGGTCTTAGACTTCAGTTGTGAGTCTTGCTGTAAATAATGACAGGAAGTTTTATTTAACAGCAAAAAATGGAATATTTTTTTCAGAATTTTCTGCTTCTTAATCAAGACAGTTTCCATTGCACTAGAGTAGCACAGGATAGGCATGGGAAAAACTTAATTGGATAACCAAGAAAACACAACTCAGCCTGTTTCCCAGACTAAAGCCCTTAGTAAATTGTGAACGTGCATGGAAGGCCAGCAAATGCACATTCCTTCAGACTGGAGTTGCTTTAGAGCCAGAAGGCTCCTACCTTACCATCTTTGCTGCAATAATGTTTCTGGGTTTATCCTGTTTTTAATTAAGTGACCAAAGTTTACACATCAGAGAGAAATAAGAAATTTGCCATATCTGTAGTAGAAAAATCACCAGCTTTTAGAACTCGCTGACTTTTTGAGAGCTTCAATTTGTAACTGTAATGTTGCAGTAAAAGGAATTGATTTCAGTTACCTTCTTGTGTGAGCTGGTTCTCACTGGGAAAAGGAAATAACAGGAGCAGTTGGCCGAGTTCCCAGCTGTCACCCCCTAAATCTATGTCTCAGCTGTTGGTTTGTTTCAAGTGCAAAACCAAATCAGTCTGTAATCCCCCTGCTCTGGCATGTGGATTCTGGTGTGTCCGCAGTTAGGGGTTAAAAGCTGGAGCAGCACAGTTGTTCAGCCCCATCAATATATAGGGAAGGTTTTGTGAATTCTCCAGGGAGATTAGTTCTGCAGGAAAATTAACTTACAAAAATAAAAAATGGATGTCTTCAGAAGTTGACAGATGAGGTGAAATACACATCTGATGTATTTAGTTCTTTTTCAGGTTGCGATTTAAAGTTCAATTGATTTTGTGCTGCTCCTGTGTTTTACATGGTTTGACTGTCATTTTTGCCTTGAAATTGCAGGTTGCACGATGGAAATCAGAGAAAGGTGCCCTTTGGTTGGCATTTATGTTCCATTGTGATGTCTGAGGTGACTCATTCCATCTTGATGAGATGGGCTGAGAAACAATACCGAGAAAACAGTACCTTGAGGTGTTCTGTTGGGTTTTTTGGGAGGGGGGGGGTGTTGGGGTTTTTTTGTGTGTGTGTGTTTTTTGTTATTTTTTTTTAATTCCTCCCACAGTAGATGCATTTTTAAACTTCCTGAAGACACAGCAAGACAAAACTGATTATACTCAAGTTCACTTTTTAAAGTGCCCTCTCTAACTGGGAGCGTGGAAGAATGCTTTGGAATCTATTGTACTGCAGGGAGCAAGTGGAATAGCTTAGTCCAGCTGTTAGACTTTTCTTAGACATTCAAATTAGCTGTGAAGGGATTTTCTTGTTCTCTTTGTAATTAAATGGACTAGGAACTAAACACTGAGAGTAGGTGGAATAGTTTAGGTGGACGCATTTCAGTGCCTGCATTTTCAGTGATAAAAAAGGCCAGGCTTGTCCCCATTGTCAGGGGAAATGATGGTATGAAAACACCAAGATCCACACTAGAGGAGGAAGGAAACAAGAGATGTAACTCCTTGGCGGCAGGAAAGCTGGATGACCAGCTCTGCAGAGTTCTGAATTTGTAGGTCTGAAGTCCAAGGTTATTAAATCTTTTGGTGGTTCTGGTGATGAAAATAATGCTCAGTATTTATGCAGAATAAAGGGTGCAAAAGTATCCTCGGTAGTCATTGTCTCAGCACACAGAGAGAATGCATATTTGAACACAAAGAGATTTAGAAAATGGCACGAAATTTTGCTCGTGTCTGCTTAGATGAACTCAACTGATAGTGCTTTGATAAAGTCAGGACTGGGGACAAGGCAGCATCATCTTTGTGGAGTTGAGTGTTTGGCATAAGGGGAGGTTCGGTCTGGAGAGGAGGTTAGGAGTACTCTGAGGACTGGACTTGAAGAGGGAGTGGGGGAACAGTGTTGGAGGAAGCCTTAGGCCCAAGAAGAGCAGTAAAGTCATTCAGTTGCCTTTCTTGAGACCAGTTGTAGTTATTTCATTACAGGGCTATAATTTAACTGTACTGATAACACAAACGTGTCAGTTTTCATCAATGTGGGAGAGTGAGGAGATGGGGCGGTTGCAAAGGAGTGACTTGAGTATAACAGGGAGTGGGCTGGAGTTCAGAGGTTGGGTATGCCATAATACACACCTGGAGGGTAACAGCAGAAAAAACTCTGCCATGAGAAGGTCGTGGCTAAGCAGTCATGGTGGAGAAGGATCCATTGTGCAGCTCAGCTACCGCAGGACTGAGCTGTGGTGTGACTCAGCTGTGGAAAAGGCAAATGGGAGAAGTGCTTTGGAGAAGTGTTGATGTCTTTTTATATGGCCTGTGAGGTGTCAGCTGAAGTAGCATGTGTAATCCTGTAACTTCTGTTTGGGATAAATAAACTCATTAGTGGCAGAGAAAAGCCATTGGAAAGACTTGAATGTGCAGACTGAAAGTTGCAATTTGTGAGTAGAGTGTGTCTCAGAGGTTACTTCAGGGAGAAAGGCTTCAAAGGTTGGACTCAATGATCCTGGAGGTCTTTTCCAATTTAAATGATTTCTGTGATTCTGCTGGAAAAGAGCAGGGTTTGACACAAGGATAAAGGTCTAAACTGATCACAGATAAATTTGTTGTTTGTTGTTGGCTGGACTTCGCGAACGAAGATCTTGGGATAAGCCTGCGCAGTGGATTTTTTAGGTGAGGCACAGTGTGCGCGGAACTGGCCCCACCCCCTTTACTCCTGAGGTTCATCTTGCCACGGCCGAGCAGCTCGGACGGCGACAGCGAGTTCCTCCAGGATTCAAACCGGTGTCCTCAGAGGAGGAGCCGGCTCCACAGGCGGGGGCCTGCGCCACTCGGCCAACGCCCACCGCCTCTCAAGTGTAACATCTCAGATTAACATTAAGGAAAAAGAACAACAAACAGAAAAGCAATAATGTCAGGTTGTTGATTAATCCTGGGAGCCCACGTGGGTCAGAGCACCAGGGGAAGACCTCGCCTTATCCTCTCTGCCACCGAATGACACAAACGTGGCACTGCAGCCACGCCTGCAACACAAGCTGGAGCAACAGATAAATTTAAGCTGAAAATGTAGAAGTGATGAACATCAGAAAGTGCAGGAAGGTCCTGGAGTGACTCCTCGTGAATCATGGGTTTGACTGACTGCTTTGACTGAGGACTTGAAGAGTCTGTGAGAGGTGGCATGAGCTCAGTGACACCAGGCAGCCCCAGCTCATCATTCTCCTGTTTCTAATTATATATATCCCATGTTGACCTAGGCTTTGGTGCTTTTCAAAATAACTGAGAGCTGTTTGCTGTAGTAAATCAGTTGCCAAATATCAAGCAATATGAGAGGTGCTGCTGAGGTTTCGGGTATGGCTGGCAGTGGGATTTCTGTTGGCAGGATTTGCAGTTCTCCTGCAGCAGGAGGGGAGCAGGTGACAGGGGCAAAGCCCTGCATTAACCAGCATTGTCTTGCCCACAGAGCCAGCCCAGCCTCTCTGAGGAGAAGTCCAAGAAGCTCAAGAGGCGGCCGCAGATGAAGCGCCGGTCGCAGGCAGAGGTGATGAAGGAGCGAGAGGACGAGTGTTTCAGCTGTGGGGACGGAGGGCAGCTGGTGTCATGTAAGAAGTCAGGCTGCCCCAAGGTGTACCATGCTGACTGCCTCAACCTGACCAAGAGACCTGCAGGTCAGTGCTCTGTGTGGCTGGGCTTTGCTTTGGCCACAGTGTTGGCTTGAAGTGGCCCAGTCACTGCTCATCATCTTGAACTCTATTCACAACATCTTAGAATTCAGAGACCATTTTTCTTACTTGAACAGACCTTGTGGCTCCAATGACACAACCTTGGTTTTCACCCCACTGTGACCACAAAAAGGTGAATGAATTGCTGAAGAGGGAGCTGGTCCTTTTCTAAGAAATAGTGATTGTGAGCTGACCCCATCCACGGGGCCTGGCAGAGCACAGTCCCAGCAATAGTTGAGGTATTGATCCTCGTATTGGCCATTTTCCCAAAGCTGACAGTTGATTTGAAAGGTGAGAAGAAGTACTGGTGGAAAATATGAGTTAAAAAAGAATCTGTTAGGTATGTGAATAGCCATGAGTTCATAGTTAAGAGAACAGTATCAAAGCATATCCTAGTTTGTGGTGAAGTGAGGGCAAAAATCTGAAAAGAAAAAATTACTCAAAAAGTACTTCTAGTTGGGTGCAGAGAAAGAAACAGACTGTATATGATCAATGAAACTGCTTTGAGTTAATTAGTAACTCAGGAAGTGTAAAGTAACATCTACCAGACAGAAAGGCTTAAGTTGCATTTAAAAGTTGTAAGGAAGCTGATTGAGGGCAGCGTTTCAGTTTAAAGTTCCTGCAACTTTTAATGAGTGTTCCGGTTAACCAATTCTCAGAAAGGGAAAACGTCTGACCTAGTCTTATTAGGCCAGTTGGCCCAATGTCCATCAGGCCAGGAGAATGGAAAAGCTGATAATGTGATTAAGTGCCTCAACAATTAAATTATAAGAATATAAATAATGCTAGATGGTACATTTTTAGGTAATGTAACTCATCAAACCTAATGTAGATTTTTTGCTAAGGTAATGAATACACCTTTCTGTACATTTTTGTGTTCTGACAGGTTTTCCGTCCTTTAAAATCTCCAATAGAGACTTCAGCCCATTCCCCTGCTTTCCATTTGAAAAAGTCTCCTAACAGCCTGACTTGAAAAAACAAAGGATTGCCAGCTCTGATACACATTTTTTGCATACTGAAACAAACTCTTCTCACTCCTTTTTCGGCTTACACAAACGCAGCTTCTCATTGCAGCTCTTTATTTTCTGAAGTTTTTATTCTTGGTCTGCTCTGCACACTGTACCACTTGCCTACATATTTTTAAAACTGGGTAAAAATAATGTTCTGCCATCTTTGCAGCTGAAGCCTTGGTAACTCTGACAGAAGAGAATAATTATATTTTATGTTTTACACAAAATTTCTTGGGAAATAATGTTTCACTTGTTTTGCAAAAGTAATTTATATGTTTATGTGATGTTTGTGATTTGCCTTTATCATTCTTAATTTTTCATCTTGATTCTTTTCACATATTTATTTCTTCTTCCTGCAACCCTGCAGTGGTCTTTATGTAATTACACATTGTTAGTACAAAAGCATCTGTCCAGTTATATCCTCAGCCTGTCCAACTGAACGTTTGCAGTCTCTCACAGCCTTGTTGTTTTCTGTTTATGCAAGAGTATTTGCTCTTCTGCTTCTAGAAATTTAAATTAAAATACAGATTAAAATATAATCCTGAAGGATGTAATTTGAAATGTCTCCTCAGTTTGCCACAAGATCATTGACAGTCATTTTTTAAGAGTGATTTTCAGTCGATTGTAGAAATTTCACTTCTTTTATAGGTAGGTTGTGATTTTCATAGCCTGCTCCTCAGAGTATTATGCAGAACATGGAAGGTTCAGAACTTTCTACTTCAAATATTTCCTCTGCCATGAGCACTGCTATCAAGTAATTGGAATTTCCTGCTTGTTTCCATGTTGTTAATTGTGTGATCTTACTTCCAAGAGCTCTAGGCTCTCTGGAGAGAGTGCTTATTCATTAGGCCTTTTATCCTGTCAAAGATCATTAG
Source organism: Formicarius rufipectus (assembly GCA_013399695.1). Lineage (NCBI taxonomy): Eukaryota > Metazoa > Chordata > Aves > Passeriformes > Formicariidae > Formicarius > Formicarius rufipectus. Next base: position 1,726,696 of record VXAU01002515.1, read on the forward strand.
CGTGGTGTGATAGGATTGATCCTTCCTGCAACAAACTACTGGGTTTTCACTTATTTTATTTTCCATCTCTACAAATGACCACTAAGTCATTTGAGTTTCTCCAGTGGCCCAGCTGAGTTGAGTGTGGTTTTTTGGGATGCTGCTGGGTGCAGGGGGAGCAGTGACAGTCTGTACTGCACCACTGTTAGCCAGTAAGGGTGGAAACCATGTGAAGTGTTAAATATCCCCACTTGGAAAAAAGTGCTGAAAAATTGGAAGAGACACAGAAAAGCAGTGTATATTTTAAGACTGGAATAGAAGCCTCGGGCTGTCTTCAAAGGAGGGGGAAAACAGGCTACATGTAGTCTTCTTCCCCAGGGGAAAAGCAGCATGGAGAGCTGCTTTTGCACAAGTGCAGGGAGCAATGGCCACACACCAGCCTCTCTGGAAAAGAGCTGGTAGCCACAGCCACAGCTGTGTGGGTTTGGCTCAGGGAGGCTGGGAAGTGCTCAGGCCCAGCTGGTGTCCATGGCTGCCCTCTGGCTCCACAGACAGGCTCAGAGCTCTGCAGGAAGTGGGAAGGACAGGGACAGGTATGGGGTGCTGGGAGAGCACAGGGGCAGGAAGTGTATTTGGAAAGACCTGCTTGCTGATCCTGTGTTGAAGGGTCAGGAACTCAGCTTTGTGTGTGCCTGTTTGTGTCCATGAACTGGTGGGAAGCATTTGGTGGAGCTGGCAGCAGCCTTGGCTGAAGGAGCAGGGATCTGAACCAGTGAGGTCATCTACAAGTGAGAAAAGCAGCAGTTGCTGAAGTGTCATGTTGGTTTTCTCCTGCTGGTGGTGTTGGTACTGATGGTCAATAGGTTGACTGTGAAAGTGGCACTGCTGAGTGAGCAGCTTTGTGTTAAGCAGTAGTTTTGTCATGGCTGTACATGGCCAAAGGTGAAAGAAGGTACCTTTGGGTACAAAACCAGTAGAAATATACCCCTTGTGATCACTGCTCTCTCACTTCTTTCTGATAAATAGGAAGGGAGGTTGTTGACCCAGAATTAAAACATTAATCTGACACATCTGTTTAAATGGTGCATCATGGGGTGTTGTGCAGTTACCACTAGTATTGTCTTTGGAAATCAGAGCCACAGAGATGTGGAAGCTGAGGGTGTCTCCTCTTCTCTTGGCACTTCTGTTGGTTATGTTGTGCAGGAGCCAGATGGGCTTTTGGTCTGATCTGATGTGGCTTGTGTTTGTCATGATTATCATTGCCCTTGTGGCTTCTGAGAGTGCAGGTTCCTGTTAACTCTGTCGAGCCTGGAGTTACAGTGAAAACTGAGGTCAGAGTGTTGAATTGTATGAGAGTAATACACAGGTGTCCCCACTTCCCCCTGAACTCCATTTGCAGCAGGCCTTTGTCTCTTCCCCTTGTACTGTTCCTAAGGTGTGTCTTTGCTCCCATGTCTGTGCTGCAGGAAAATGGGAGTGCCCGTGGCATCAGTGTGACGTGTGTGGTAAGGAAGCAGCTTCGTTCTGTGAGATGTGCCCCAGGTCCTTCTGCAAGCAGCACCGGGAAGGAATGCTCTTCATCTCCAAGCTGGATGGACGATTATGCTGTACAGAGCACGATCCCTGTGGGCCTCACCCTCTGGAGCCAGGAGAAATTCGTGAGTATGTGCCTCCCATAGAAGCCCTGACTAATGGTGAGGACACACAGCCACCAGAGCAGTTGCCTGCAGAGGCAGAGACAGAGGCAGATGCAGACACAGACCTGAGTCTTCAGCCCATGGACAGCCCATCTCAGTCTGTGGCCCTCAGACTGCAGTCACCAGAAAAGCCCCCTGCTACCCTGGCACTGAGGCTGCCATCATCAGACAAGCCCCCCACCACCCTTGCCCTGAGGGTGCAGCCATCAAACAAGCCCCCCACTACCCTGGCCCTCAGGCTACCTTCACCAGACAAACCGCCCGCCACCGTGGCTCTGAGACTGCCACAATCAAATAAACCCCCTGCCACCTTGTCACTGAGGCTGAAGCCATCCAACAAACCCTCCACCACCCTCTCACTCCGGCTGCAGCCTTCAGACAAACCTCCCACCACCCTGTCACTCCGCCTGCAGCCATCGGACAAGCCTCAGGCTGCCCTGTCCCTAAGGCTGCAGTCAGAGAAGCAGCCCATCATCGTGGCACTGCGGCCTCAGCAGTCTGACAAACCTCCCAGCAATGCGGTGCTCTATCCTCTGGATGAGTCCTCCGGTGACACGTCGCAGCCTCAGCTGCCCAGCAAATCTCCTCCAGGTTCACCACAGTCGTTGGACGAGTCGCTTGTTACTGATGATGCCCTGCAGCTCCAGCTGTCGGATGAGCCTTTGGACACCCCCAGGGTTTTGGGGTTATCAGACAACTCCCTCATTGACTCCGGGACCGAGCAGCCTGAGCTTCTGGAGGAGTTCCCAACAAAATGCCTGCATCCTCCACTGTCTGACGGACTCCTTGCCTCGGTGGTGCAGTCCCAGATGGCAGATGAGCCTTCTGAGGCTGATCAGCTGCAACCGCTGGATGACAATTCTGTCCAGAGTCCACAGCCACAGTGTGTGGAGGAGGATCCCAGCTCTGTGGTGCCAGAGGTCCCAGCACTGGAGGTCGCTTCCAGTCCTGAGGTGTTGTGGCCTTTGCCCATGGAAAAAATCCCCAACTCCCCGACCTCACGGATCCTGCCCACAGAAAAGGCTCCTGGAGCGGCAGTACCACGACCCCTATCTCCAGAAAACACCTCCTTCTCTGGGGCAGTGTGCATCCCAGCCACAGAGAAGGCTCCCAGCTCTGGGTCACCCCATTCCCCACCTCCAGAGAAGTCTCCCACCTTGGGTTTGCCACGTATCCTGCCCACAGAGAAGGCTCCCAGCGTAGAGGTGACATGGCCTCTGACTCCAGAGAAGGACCCTGGCTCCCGGTCACCACACGTCCTGCCCATGGAGAAGGCTCTGAGCGTGGGGGCCGTGCGGATCCCACACACACAGAAGGCCCTCTCCCCTGGGGTGCTGCAATCCCTGCCTCCAGAGAAGGCTTCTGACTCCGGGGCCATGCGGGTCCTGCCTCTGGAAAAGGCTCTTAGCTCTGGAGTGTCTCGGCCTCAGCTCTTGGAGAGGCCTCTCACTCTTGCAGCCCCATGGCCTCAGGCATCGGACAAGCTGGCTGCTGCCGTGGCTCCTCGGCCTCAAGCCTTGGACAAGCCTCTGGCTGCGTCGGCTCCGAGGCTCTTGCTTTCGGAGAAGGCACTGCGACCCGTCGACCAGAATGCTCAGCCGAAGGAGAGAGGAGCCCCAACTGTGGAGCTAAATCCCCAGCAGAAAGAGAGGACCCTGTTAGCTGGGGAGCAAATCTCTTGGTCTGCTGGGAAGGCGGTGACGCACGTTGGACAAGTACCTTGGCCTACGGAGAAACTACAGACGCATGAGCAGACCCACTGGGTCGCCACAAAAGCCCTGATGCCTGCCGAGCAGCCTTCCCGGACAGCAGAGAAACCACCAGAGCCCACCCTTCAGCCCAGCTGGGAAGTGGCCTCAGCTCCCGCAGAGCAGACCTCGTGGACATCAGAGAGGTTGTGTGCATTCGAGCAGACCCCTCGGCCAGCCAGGGAAGCACCGCCAGAGCAGATGCAATGGTTTGTCACGAACATTCAGACAATTGACCAGATTTCTTGGCTGAGTGGAAAAGTACAGACTCCTCGGGGGCAGGACCCTTTGCCTGAACAAAACACAGCGCTAGCCCGTAACCAGGATTCTGTCTGTCGTGAATTGGCCAACTCAGAGCCAAAGTGAGGTTGGTGAATATGGGAGGCAGGTTTCAGTTGTTTAATGTTTAGGGAGGGGGAATCTTTGTTTTGTTTTTTTTATTCACTTCCCTGAGCCCAGCCCCTAATCCATGCACATCCCATCCATATTCTCTCGTGACATGAGCAAGGACATTCTCTTAAATCCGAGTCTGGCCCAAGCAAAGGAAGAGAGCATCTGTGACCTTTTCCTCTTTCTTTAACAAATGGTAAAGCTGAAATAAAGAGTCCACTCTGGGTAAAAATCTCCAATTCCATTGAAATGGTCACATTACTGATCCAGCGTGTTCAAGCTCCAGGTCTGATTTTGTAGGTGGGTTCCCAGGTACAGCCAGGAGTCTTGCTCTTATTACTACATTTAAAGGAAGTGGATCAGTCAGGCTTCCCTGGGACCAGAGAAGTTTCAGTATCAGGTGGTGAGCAGTCAGGTGTATGTCCTTGCCAGACTCAAGAAGCAGGGAAGGGATTTGTGTTGTCTGCCCAGGTCTCTGTCTCTGCAGGGTGTTTCTTTGTGAGGTTTATCTGTACGTTCACTGGGACATGCTGTGTGCGTGGTTTGTTGAAGGACAAGGATCATCTCCAGTGAGCTGGGAGAGGAGCCCCTGCACTCGATCAGTGCAATTTTCTGCATGAATAGGCAGTATCCATTCAGGCTGCTTTGTACAGAGCTGTGAATGGCCAGGCCCAAGAAACGAGAAATCTGGAGGAAGTCAGGGAGAAGAGAGATCTTGGAAAAAAATTGTTTGGCAGTTTTTTCATTCTTGTGTCTTAATCCTTAAGCACAGGACACACAGAGTGTTTTCCTGCACTGGAAAATGTTGTGACCCATAAAGCAGCAATAGCAGAGTAGGGCACAGTGGATTCCTGAGGTGCTGAGCACTGCCCTGGCAGGGGAGTGGTGCTCCCTTTTGAATTTCCATCCAGTATCTTCTTGACTTCTGTCTCAATGTGAGCCAGCAGACTGAGCAGTCCTTTCTCCCCTTACCTCAGGCGTGTTCAGGACGTATTCCCATCATACCTGGTGTTGCCAGCAGCAAGCAAAACCAGACCTGCTCACTGCACAGCATGAAGGTAAAGGGTTCCATAGCTGTATCAGGACCCATCTTGACACCTTCCTCTTGGGCAGCTTCTGGCTTAACTCTTCTACAACCAAAGGAGACTTGAATTGACTGGACTGTGTTGGTGTGCGTGTGTGTGTGCGCGTGTGTGTCCTTCCAACTGAATCGTAGTTCTCACACTGGAACATGGTGGGCTCCAGCAGCTGGCTGGCTAGCTTTCTTTTTTCCTCTTCTCCCTTTTCCAGTGAAAGATGTTTAGTACCTGATGGTCATCAGGCTGGTGTCCCGACTAGGCCTGCTGAAAGTTGATTACTCAAGCATTGAGGCAGAAGTTGGCTTGGCCCTGGTACTTGTGGAGCAGGCAGTAGAGTCCCAGGGACCTGCAGTGTCTTGCAACCACCAGCACCCTCACAGGCAGGAGGAGGAGGGGCCTCCCCAGTAGCAGTGCCTAGATTGGATGGGGTTGGTGTCCTGCTGAGGAAGCACTGCTGACCAGCATTTTCCCACTCTCACAACACGTTACCTCTGTGATTTACCTGAGCTCCACCCATCTGGGGCCTCAGCCTCGGATCTCCATGCCGCTGCCAGATGCTCGTGCAGGTCCGGTGCGTGTATCCTTCCCCTTCCAGGCTGATCTGCAGGTCCCTCTCCAGACAGGGAGTGTTCAGTTCCAGGCCAACCCTCTCCCTCTGAGGTGGGAGGGACCCTTTCCTTCCTTGTTTCCCACCTGGCTTACAAGTGCCTGCTGCTCCCAGAGTAGACAGTCACAAGCTTTGCAGTTTCCTATGAAGGGAGGCAGACACCTGTGCCATGACAAATCCCCATCCATTCTCCTTTTCTGACTTGTGCACCCTGAGATAACATCCTGCTGAAAAGGCCAGGTGTTCTGGGCATGAGGGAATGTTCCCAGTGCTGTGGTGCATCTCTTCTCTAGTCCAAATCATTTCAGATCCTTTGTAGAATAGCTCACAGCTTAGAAAAGTTTTATTTGCTTATGGAAACTTACTTGTTTAATGTTGTTTTTTTTCTGGGAAGACTGGCAGGTCAGTTCCTGCTTACTGCTGAAACAGGAAATGCAAGCAACTTGTGTTTCTGTGCAACTCCTCCACAAAGGGAATCAGGACAACTCAGATCCATTGAGAGAGAAGATTTATCTTAAGGGCATTTGTTAACTTTTTTAAACAAAATTATAAAAAGTAATGACATTCAGTATATTAAGTATTTATCATGTGTGAGAAGGAAAATAAATCTTGAATTTACATTTATAGGCCTTCCCATGAGCTGGACTTAGTCATGTAGATCGTGTAAGTAGGGTTCTCTCAGTGCCAGTGCCCAGCCAGATCCCTCTGTTACCAGAAAGGTCTCTGCACTGCTCTTTCCACCTCCGCTTCACATTGTCACGTGTTAACTCGCTATTTGTTTCATGAAAAAATAAACTGTGAATATTTTTGGTGCAGGCTTTTTTAAATCTGTAAAATGGAGAAGTTCTCAGTGAATTCTCATGAGAGCAGGTTTGAAAAAATCACTTCTATTAATCATGTGCTCACGTAGCAGGATGAGGCTCACCGCAGCAGCCGCCTTTCACGCAGCAGGCGCTTACCCTAGAGCTTGTTTGGAACAGTGAATGTGGATTAAACCATTGCATGGCATTTCCCACAGCCTTGTTCACTGCAGCTGGCTGTACCTCATCTCTCTTCTTGCCTCTCTTTTCCACAAGGATCCAGGTTTCTGGCTTGCTACCTTCCAGGTACTGTCAGAAGGTTGACTTCAGCATAGCTGGGAGGCTGTTTGGTAAAGTTGGTATTGGGGAACACCATTGAAGGAGGAAGTTGGGAAGCAACTCTTCCCTCCTTGCCCTCACTGGGTGTTCCTTTGTCAGATCAGTGGGGCTTTTCACAGGGAGTAGTGGTGCTTTTGGGTGTGGCTGGCAGTGCTGGGTCACCTTAGCAAGACCTGACCTGTGGAGAGGTCCCAAGAGCCTTGCCCTGCCCAGGCTGCCCTCATTGCAGGGAGCATGGGCTGGGGAACAGCTTTGGGCAGCAAAACTATTGCGAAGGAAGTGTGGGCTTCTTCTGCACTTGAGGTGACTCTAACTGTGGTGGCAGCACTGCCTTGGAGAACGAGAGGGACATGTCTGTGCCACAGCAGTTGGGTTCATTTGCTGCAGTTTGTTGCTGCCTTCAGAGTTCAGCCAGTTTGAATCACAGGGGGTTTCCAGGTAGATGATAGTGACAGAGTAACCTGTACCCTGATAGCCTCTCCTGTGGGACAGAGACAGCTACAGCCTTGTGCTGGACTCAGAGCTTTTCTGCAGCTGGAGGAATCTGATCACCTCGTCACTAAACCTTGGGTCAGCCCTAACTGCACCCAAGGTGGGTGAGAGGTGACTCTTGTGTTGATTCACTGTTGTGGAGTCCTGTAGAAGTGAAGTCAAGGGTGTAATTACTTCTGCTCAAAGTTCTGTCCCAGGGAGGCTCACAGGAACTTCCCAGGTTCCTCAACCCATTTCCACCTGTCAGAATGGCTCTCTCTGACTGGTTCTGAAGGGTATGAAGGCTTTGCTCCCATACAAATGCTTCACTGATCAACATCCTTGCTCTGAGGATAGCCTGGCTGCCCCTGCTCAGAGCATTGGGCTGTGGTCAGCAGCCATGGCTTCTGTACCACAGGAGGACCCACTTCAGTGTTGGATTTCCACAGTGAGCAGGGGAGTCCCAGCTGACTTTTGGTGATGGAGAAGTTTTGGAGAGGGGTAACTGTGTGGTCAGGGACTCAAGTGCCCAGGCAGGCGAGGAAGGTCGCAAATGAGCCATCCAAGTACCTGCAGGATGTGAGGGCAGGAGTGGGGAGCAGGCAGCGGCCACTGTTGGGTGAGGCTTGTTCCGTCTTCCTCAGTGCTGCACTGGAGCCCGCTGTCAGCCAGGGCTCTGGTGAATCTAGCAGGAAAGCTATCACTTTTAAGGGATCATCACTGCACATCTCCAGATGCTGACTAGGCGGTGGTAGCTTGCTTTATTGCTGTTCTTGAGTTAAACTTTTTCTATTTAAAAAAAAAAAAAAAACAAAAGGAAAAAAAAATCAAGAACCAGATTCACTTTGATACACAAAGTATCCGGGTGGTACCCTGGGAGCACGTGTTAGACCCCTGCAGGCAGAGGCTTTGAAGGTGTGGTTAGTGTTAAAATTTGGAAGACAGATGGTTGAATCCAAAGGACATTAACAATTACGGTGAGACAATGTATTCCTAGAAAAGCTTCAGCTCAGTTTCACAGAAGAGGAAAG
>VXAU01002515.1:1749589-1765393 GCA_013399695.1 Formicarius rufipectus
ATGCGCGGCTCATTGGGGCGGGGCCCCGCCGCGCAGGCAGACAATGGGGGCCCCCTCGCCCGCGCCACGCCGGGCTCGTCACGGCTGTCAGGGCTCCAGCGAGCCCGCGGGATGCAGCCCAGTGCCTGCAGGGAAGCCCCAGCCTGGCTGTCCCTTTGCGGGGAGAGCGCAAAGTGGGGCGGGGGGCTGCACCCCACCCTGGCGCATCCGCACCACTGGCTGTACAGAACAAAGAGGCGGGAGGCAGCGCTTGGGGCTGTCGGATGACACCGGGGGGGAGTCTGTGTTGGGCAAGCAGAGAGAGTTGAGACTGCCAGACCCACCCTTTATATCCCCGTGTTGCATTTCTGTGGGTCTTGCTTTGCCGTGCAAGTTTCCTCAGTCCCACTGTACCAGAGGCGATGATGGGAGTTGCTGCTGGTTTCCCATCCTTGCTTGGTGGCAGGGCTGGCCCTTTGGCATGATGTGATCTTCCTAGAGGTCCAGGACGCTCTCAGCTGGCACGTGGCAGGCTGGCAGCAGCTGGGCAGCCTGAGCCTGCTCTGCTTCAGTGGGAGAAGGTGCAATGCCACATGTAGCCTACAAGAATTTCCTTGGTTTGTTGTCAGGATCCCAAGGCCTCATCTGTCCCACATCTGCACCGTATAACACCTGCGTGACTCACAGCCTGTGTGTCCTTCCTCAGGTGCTGCCCACCACCAACCAGTCTGTGCAGACATGCTGCCTGCTCTGCCACCGGGAGCGCAAGGACTGGGGAGGGCCGTCCCACAATGGGCTGGTTTCCCCGGGGGAGAGGCTGCCACCGGACTTCGTGCCAACGCTTGTGCAGAACCTCCTGGGAGAAATGCCACTGTGGATCTGCCAGAGCTGCCGGAAGAGTGTGGAGGAGGAAGAGCGGCGGGCAGTGCAGGAGCAGGCCCTGGCGGTACGTGGTCACAGAGCTGGGGTGGGAAAGCCACAGCTGTAAGTGTGGGAATGTGGCATGGACCACCCTGTGGCACTGACTGGATGTGTGTGTCCCCTTCTCGCTCTGAGCTGAGTGCCTCAGACATCCCAGCCTCCCCTGCCCTGCCCAGGATTGCTGCTCGGCGGGGAGAGGCTGTAGTGGAGCAGCACATGATGGCATGGAGGCTCATCCAGCAGCCTGCCTTGGAGCTGCCAGGCTGGAGAGGCTGACAGTGCTGCTGCTTTCCTGCCAGCCCTGCTGCATGTCATGCCCTGGCCCCAGGGCTGCTCCCTGTCTGACGCAGGTCTGCCCAGAGCAGCAGAGTGTGCCAGGGCAAGTGTCTGCCTGTGCATGGAGCTTCGGTAGAGGAGCTCCCTACTGCCTGGCTTGATTTAATCCTGGCCTCGTGTGTGTGTGTGTGACCAGAGCAGGCATGTGGCCCTTGGAAGGGCCTGGGAGCCATACTGTTTGATGGACAGACTGTCACCCCCAAGACAGTGACAGAAGTGGTTCCTGTGAGCTGAGCCCCTTCTTCAGTGGAGGGTCTTGGTGCTGACACTCTGGGGCTAAGGGCCTCCTTATACACTTGCTTCACTTGGTGTTTTCCTTGGCAGGTCTCGTTATCCCACACATCCTGTAAGTCACAGTCTTGTGGGGGTGGCTCGCACTCCTCTTCTTCCTCCTCCTCCTCTTCTTCCTCTTCGTGCCACGGGAACTCAGGGGACTGGGACCCCAGCTCGTTCTTGTCTGCTCACAAGCTCTCGGGCCTCTGGAACTCACAGCACACCAATGGGACCACCCAGGGCAGCCCCCTCGGGGCCCCACCAGCAGCACTAGGTGAGTTGAAGCTGGTTGTGGGGTTGAGCAGAGCTTACTGCCCAGTTCTTGGCTTAGATGGTTTTCTTGTAGGAATGGATGGGCTGTCTGAGCCTCTGAATCCCATGCCAGCAGCATGTCTGCTCCGTCACAGTGGCAGAGGGATTTGGCCTCATCTCAGCTTTCCTTCTAGGTGACAAGCACCCTGGCCTTGCTCTGTCTCCAGAGTGTGCCAGCCAGGTGCCAGCCGTGGCGCCAGGGCTCAAGACCTGTCCCTACAGCCATGCAGCCTCCACCACCTCCAGCAGTGCTGCTGCAGGCTCGCCTCTGCCTACCTCACTCGACTTCTGCAAGACGCTGCCGAAGCAGTTCAAAAGCTTGTGCCGAAGGGCCACCCCACCAGGTATGTGCCCGAGGGCAGGGCCAGCCCTGGCCTCCCAGCTTGCTGCTCCAGAGTGTTTCTCCTTGCCCTGCTCTCTGTGGTGCAGGGCTGAATCCTGCAGGGGAGGCACAATGCCCCTGAGTCCTCGTGCAAGAAAGGATGGCTTCTTCTGCCTCTCTGGGTGGGAGGCGGGGTCTGTCCCTCAGAGAAGCAGCTTGTGGAAAGGCAGTGAGTGGCTCTGAGTGTGGCCCTGGCCCTCATAACATAGCTAGTGTCTGACTGTCTCTGTTCCTGCCCCTCTACAGGTGAGGCCTTCCACTCCTCAGAGCATCATCAGCACTCTGACCTCACTGCTCCTCCCAACAGTCCCACTGGCCTCCCCTCCCAGCCACCAGTGCTGATCCCCTCCAAGCAGACACCTCCACATCCGGGGCCCTTTGGCTCCCCGTCACACATCCCGCTGGGCACATCCTCGCAGGCTGCACTCTTCCCCACTCCCAGTGCCCAGGCTGCAGCCCCAAAGCCGGCATCTGAGTCCCCTCCGGCCGGCGTGGCCTCGCACAGCCCAGGGCCGTGCAAGAGCCCCCACCTGCCCCCTGCCAACGTGCCGCTGCTGAAGATGCCGCCCCCACTGTCGGGCTGTGCTCATCCTTGCAATGGGCACTGCAGCACGTCGCTCATCCCTCCTCCTGCCTCCCACCAGCTGCCCAGCACTAACAGGTGAGTAGAGGAGCCCTGCCTGCTTCCAGCCTCTGCTCACTGGGCCACATGCCCTTTTCTCCTTTCCCCACCCATGGATGCTTCTCTTCGGAGGAACCAGCTGCCCTGGAGTGGTGGTGCAGGGAGCTGCTGTCTTTGCGGGCCAGTTGCACTGCTGCAGACCCCTGGAGTGGTCTCTGAGGGTCGAGTTCTTTCTCTCCTCACGTGTGTTCTGCCTGCGGTTGTGTTTTGGTTCTGTGGTGCAGAAGAGGCTGTGCTTGCTCCTCCTCCAGCTAAAAGACCCAAAGGAGCCACCTGGTCAACCTGCTGTTGGCCAACAGGACCTTTGTCAGTGAGACCCGTCAGGCTGCTGTGACACTGAGCAAAGGTCCTCAAGAAGATTGAAGCCTGTGGACTTGTTCTGCTTGCCTGCTCCCTGGGCCCTCTCTGGGCTGCCCACGCCCCCGAAGAGAGCATGCTGATTATCTCTCCCTGCGGAGAGCCAGCTGGGTCCCAAGCTGGAACTTGAGGAATGGCGCTGTGGGCCCTGCCATGGCCTCCCTGTCTGAGCTGGGCAGCCTGTGCCTCTGGGAGCTGGGCCTGCCTGCATGTGGGGATGTCTGGCAGCTGCACGCAATCCCAGCGTTCCTCACCTGTGCTACCTGCCCCCAGTGAGTACCAGTCCCTGCCCTGCTCCCAGCCCGGGGCCTGGCAGGACGCTGCTCGCTGGGGCTCTGCTGTGCCAGCCTCCTGCCTGCCAGAGGCCCTGGGGGCCAGGAGCTACAGATGTCTGCTGACACAGGCTCCTTGGGCATCTCCCCTGGAGGAGAAGAATGCAGGGGAGGGGGTTTGTCTCCTCTACAAATCCTTCTGCCTGGGCAAAGGCTGCCCTGGGAGAAATGTTCCTACACATGTAGCGTGGGGCAATTTTTGAGACCCCCCTTGGCTCCTGCCTACCTCTTACCCTCCTCCCCTTCTCTTCAGGGACCCCTCTTGCAAAGGGCACAAATTCCCAAATGGTACCAGCTGCCACCCTCCACAGCCCTGTGAGGCAGATGAGGGGCTTGGGGAGGATGAGGACAGCAGCTCAGAGCGCAGTTCCTGCACCTCCTCCTCCACCAACCAGAAAGATGGGAAATTCTGCGACTGCTGCTACTGTGAGTTCTTCGGCCACAATGCGGTGAGTGAGGGGCTGGTGTGCAGCCACCCCTGGTCCTCGCGTTACACTCTATGGTGAGACATTACCCAGTCCATATGCCCAGAGTACAGAGGTGGGCAGGTCTGACCATGGCTATTCCCTGAGGGAGTGTGCATCCCCTGCTTTGTTTCCACTGTGCCTCATCAGCCTGCTGGTCCCTTGCTCCCGACTCGCAGCCGCCTGCCCAGCCCCAGGGCTTGGAGCAGCCAGCCAAGCCCTGTGGCTTCACGCTGGAACAACTCATTGGGGCTGTGCCGACTTGTCTTGCTGAGACTGTGGGGCAGGGAGCAGCTGGGGAGGTCGTGGGGAGCTGGTGGGGGTGCAGAGGCTTGTCTGCACCTTGTGTGCCTGCCCTGGCTGACAGCACTTGCCTTCTGCAGCCCCCAGCCGCTCCCACGAGCCGCAACTATGCAGAGATCCGGGAGAAGCTGCGCTCGCGCCTCACCAAGAGGAAAGAGGAGCTGCCACAGAAACTGGGGCACAACAGCAGCTCGGGGGAGCCCGCTGTGGACCACCGCAACGTGGATGAGCTGCTGGACTACATTAATAGCACGGAGCCCAAGCCCTTGAATAGTGCCAAGGCAGCCAAGCGGGCACGGCACAAGCAGAAGAAGAAGGTGAGGCTGGATGGGGGCTGGGCTGTTCCCCTTGCAGGGCTTTATTTTCTCTCCCTTACATCCATTTAGTTGGTTTAACTCTGCTGCTGTCCCCTGAGGTTATAGTGATGCCTGTGCAGGACTTCCCCTGTCTGTGTGTCTGCAGAGTGGCCCGGCCCTCCTGGGTGCTTTAGACTGCACTGTCCTACCTGCTCCATGCCACATCTCTTAACACCATGTGTCTGTGGCAGGGAGAGCCCTGATGGCTCTTGCTGGTGCCTCATGCCCGGAGCTGTGTCTGGTATGCAGTGTCCAGCTGTTGCTGTGCCCACGGGGGACATGTGAGAGTTTGGCGGCTGTGGAAAACATGGGGTGGCTGTGCTGAGCAGCAGCCCTTGGTTTGCTGACAGGCAAAGCTCCATGGCCTGTGTGTGTGGTTCTGTGGCCCAGGCCAGGCAATCCTCATGGCACCTGTGTTGCAGGAAAAGGAGAAAGCCCAGCTGGAGGCAGAGGCCCAGAAGCGGGCAGAGCGTGCCCCTGCAGCCAGCCAGGCCAGGGAGCCGGCAGAGGAGAAGCTGCTGGAGTGGCCAGAGCTGGAGCTGGAGCGGGTGAACAGCTTCCTCAGTAGCCGGCTGCAGGAAATCAAGAACACAATCAAGGACTCCATCCGGGCCAGTTTCAGCGTCTATGACCTCAATCTGGATGTCAATGACTTCCCCAAGAAGGCAGCTGTCCTGGAGCAGAAAAACCTGCTCTCCAACCTCAATGGCTCCTCTGACCTGCAGGACATAGACCTGGCACTGGCCCCGCTGAGCCTCGGCCCCGCCAAAAGCCACGGGCTGCTGCGGGGCGAGCTTGGCCCGCGATGGGCAGAGGGGCCCGGGGAGCCCCCACCGGCACCGCCGGCCGAGAACGGCGTAGTGAAGCGCCTGAGCGCCGTGCCCAGCCTGTCCCGCATGATCTGGGTGCAGTCCAAGGCCACGGACTCTGCCGCGGACGGTGGCGGGCTGAGCCCAGAGCCCAAGGAGGGACCACAGCCCAAGGGCCCGGAGCTGCCAGAGGCGGCGCCCGTGGGGAACCGGCAGCGCAAGAACAAGCGGCAGAACGGGCAGGCTAAGAAAGGGGAGGGCGGCACGGCCGTGCCCGGCGGTCAGGCCCGGCTGGAGAGCCCTGGGGTGAAGGGGCAGGTGCTGGGAACCAAGCCCCCTTCCAGGGGCAGCGCCCCGGAGCCGCAGCGGGCGGGTGGCTGTGCCGAGCCCGGGGAGGGGGGCAAGGGGCAGCCCTGGGGCTGCGGCAGCGCCAGAGCGGAGAAGGAGAGACCTGGAGAGTGGAAGGGCCGGAGGGGAGAGGGCAAAGTGGAGCTGCCAGAGCCAGCCCAGCAGCAGCCGCCTGTCCCGGCCGCACCCCCTGCCCTGGGGGGCTCCCCCCAGCCTAAGGGCAAGAGCAGGAAGAGCCGGAACAAGGTGGAGAAATCCAGTACCTCGATTGGTGAGTCCCGGGTGCTGCCGTGTTCGCAGTGGCCCTTTCCCCCTGCGGAAGTCCCCTGTCCGCCCCGCCGTGTGACCCTCTGCTCTGCCTCCCCAGATGACGTGTTCCTGCCCAAGGACCTGGATGGGGCAGAGATGGACGAGACTGACAGAGAAGTGGAGTATTTCAAGAGGTGAGGAGGGAGCCCTGGCAGGGATGAGCTCTAGTGGCAGGGCTGGTGGGTGGCTGTGGTCAGAGAGGGATTGGGGTCCACAGGGACAGGGGGCTGGGTAGGGCTGGCTGCTGAGGGGGACTGTACTCTCCCTGCCAGGTTCTGCCTGGACTCGGCCAAGCAGACACGGCAGAAGGTGGCCGTGAACTGGACCAACTTCACCCTGAAGAAAACCACTTCCAGCGCAGCCCAGTGAGGTGCGGGGGGGCCGCCCCCAGCCACCCACCCACCCACGGCCGCTCGCCTCTCCTCACTGTGCCCCCCGCCTCACCTCGGTGGGGTCCCCTCCTCCGCGGGGGGCCCTGGTGCTTTCCTGCCCCGCGGGGGCCCCCGGGGCTCCCTCCATCCTCCTGCCCCATCCCCGCGGGGTGACCCCGGCCGTCCCATCCCCCTCTCCGCGGGCACGCGGCTCCCTGTGCCGCGGGGAAGGGCCGTGCTGGACCCAATAAAGAACTTTTTAATTTTTTATTTTATTTAAATACCGCTGTTCACTGCTTTTCTGTCGCGCCGGGGGCTGGGGGTGAGGAATGTAGAGCTGGTTCCACGCAAGTTTGTCCGCCCCGGGGACCCGTCGGGCCGGGTCGCGTCTCCCGCGCTGCGGCGCGTTCCGCGGCGTTGCTAGGCGACGGCGCTTGGCGTGTTGACGTAACTTCCTGGATCTCTTCCGGGAAGGCACCATGGAGGCCGCGGCGGAGCGGAAGGTGGGAGCGGGCCCGGCCCGTGGTATCGCCCGGCCCGCGCTCCCGGAGCTGCCCCGGGCCCCGCTCACCGCGTCTCTCCCCCCAGAGGCAGCGCGAGGAGCCGGCGGACGCGTCCGACCTGTCCGGGGAGGATGATGAGGACTACGTGCCTTACGTGCCCGTCAAGCAGCGCAAGCAGCAGATGGTAACGGGGTTGCCCGGGGAGGGCTCCGAACGCCCCTCCCGGCGCCGGGACACTCACTCCGACTCCACTCGCGTCCTTCTAGCTGCAGAAGCTGCTGCAGATGCGGCGGAAGGTGGTGTCGGAGGAGGAGCAGCGGGACAGCGGGAGCGACCAGCGTGGGGACGAGGATGACATCCCGCTGGGGCCCCAGTCCAACATCAGCCTGCTGGACCAGCACCAGCACCTCAAAGAGAAGGCGGAAGGTGAGGGAGGAGTTGGCCAGGGGGCTGGGGAGGCTTTAGGGAGCGATGAAAGCCCCTCACTGTTTCCTCACTGCCCCCAGCTCGGAAGGAGTCAGCCAAGGAGAAGCAGCTAAAGGAGGAAGAGAAGATCCTGGAGAGCGTGGCTGAGGGCCGGGGTGAGTGAGAGCTGTGTGGGTCAGACCTGTCTCTAGAGTTGCCAGGGCAGCAGGAGGGCCATTCCCAACCTTGGAAATGTTCATGCTCAGGGATGGGATTGGAGATCACAGGGAAGCCCCCGTGGCTGGCTCTGCCTGGTTGAGCTGAGACGTGACTGTGGGAGGCACAGCAGCACTTGGTGTTCCTGTGCCCAGAGGGGCTTCTGGGGCTGCTGCAGCCCCTGGTCTGTCTCCAGACGTGACCCCTTAAGCTGTTTGCTCAGGTAGCTCTCTGTGAGGTTAATGTGGAGCTGGAGAGTTTGCATTTGCTCATCCCTTTGTTCCTGCAGCGCTGATGTCAGTGAAGGAGATGGCCAAGGGTATCACCTACGATGACCCCATCAAAACCAGGTAAGTCTCACACCACAGCACAGAGATTGTGTCTCTGAAAACATCTCTTTCTTGTGGCTAAAGAGAAGCAGAAGCTGCACAGCCTCAGCGCTGCTCTTCAGCCTCTGGCTTTGCTCTTGCTCCAGTGGCTTCATGCCATTGTCTGTAAGATTCAAGGCTGTTGAGTCACCTTGGATGTTGGTTTATGTCCAGTGAGCACATTTCTGTTCAACTTAAAGACCTGAAGGTTGGTCTTCAGGTTTGGGAGGTCATTAAGCCAGAGGAAGAGGCTGTGGGGGCCTTGGGAGCCAGAGCTGCTTGAGGCAGTGTTGTCAAAGTGGTGATTGGTCAGAGGTTGGACTGGGGGATCTCAGGGGTCTTTTCCAACCCCAGTGATTCTGAAACAATGTCAGAGAAATGACTGAAGTGTGTCCAAACGATTTTGGCATGTTCCACATGCCATCCATAGCCTCTTCTCAGCTGTTAGCTTTCAAACTTTGGGGGGACATCTAATTCTTAGAACTGGCTTGGATCTTCTCCCACACTCACAGCATGGAGTCCCTTGGGGTTACCTGTTATCCCTGGGGAGTTTCCATGGGTTCCTCCTTGGGGGCTGCTGGCTCTGGAGTCCCAGCCTTGTCCTGCACCACAACCTGTCCCTGTTACCTTCACAGCTGGAGAGCTCCTCGCTACATCCTGGGCATGTCCGAGGCGCGGCATGACCGTGTGCGCAAGAAGTACCACATCCTGGTGGAGGGGGAGGGCATCCCACCCCCCATCAAGAGTTTCAAGGAGATGAAGTTCCCGGCAGGTGGGCCAGGAGAGGAGCCTGGCAGTGATCCTGGCTTCCCTCTGGCTGTTGACTGTTGGTGTTTGTCACTGGTGGAAGAGCTGCTGCTGGGACATGGGTGGGAGGGGAGGAGGGAGAAGAGTTCAGGTCGTGAATGTGCATATCACTTATTCTGTGACAGCTATCCTGAGAGGCCTGAAGAAGAAAGGGATCCAGCAGCCAACACCTATACAGATCCAGGGCATCCCCACCATGTGAGTGCCCTGTCCCCATCCTGGAGTGCGGAGCACTTGTTGCCTACAGCCCGTCCAGTGGTGTGGCCCAGGAGCTCTTCCCTGATGACAGATGCAGCCCATCACCTTGCTCAGCCCTGGCAGTTTAGGCTATTCTGTGATGCTCAAACATCCTGTTTCCCCGGCAGCCTCTCGGGAAGGGACATGATTGGCATTGCATTCACTGGCTCTGGGAAGACCTTGGTGTTCACCCTGCCAGTGATCATGTTCTGCCTGGAGCAGGAGAAGAGGCTGCCCTTCTCCAAGCGAGAGGGACCCTACGGACTCATCATCTGCCCCTCGGTGAGTGCTGGGAGGAAGCTGTGGTTGGCACACAGTGGCAATCCCAGATCCTGCCTGCACCAAGGTGTGGGAATGAGCTGGTTCTATGTCCGTAGCGGGAGCTGGCCCGGCAGACCCACGGCATCCTGGAGTACTACTGCCGCCTGCTGCAGGAGGATGGGCTGCCCCCCCTGCGCTGTGCCCTCTGCATCGGGGGCATGTCTGTCAAGGAGCAGATGGAGACCATCAAACAGTAAGACCTGGAGGAGTACATAGGGTTGGAGTTCTGACAGGGGCCTAAGGAGTGGTTGGCATCCTGGCTTTCAGGAGAGAGTGGAGCTGAATGTGCCAGGAGGGTGTTGCCTTCCCTCTGTAATCTGCATGAGGCAGGAATCCTGAGTGCCTGACGGCCTCCTCTCATCCCTCAGTGGGGTGCACATGATGGTGGCAACTCCTGGGCGCCTGATGGATCTGCTGCAGAAGAAGATGGTGAGCCTGGACATCTGCCGGTACTTGGCCCTGGATGAGGCTGACAGGATGATTGACATGGGCTTTGAGGGGGACATCCGGACCATCTTCTCCTATTTCAAGGTACTGAACTGCCACAATAGCAGCATCCTGAAGCTCAATCCCTGCACCTGCCAGGTTGGGGGAGTGCTAAGTGCTTGTTCCCTGCACAGGGCCAGCGGCAAACCCTCCTCTTCAGTGCCACAATGCCCAAGAAGATCCAGAACTTTGCCAAGAGTGCCCTGGTGAAACCCATCACCATAAATGTTGGTCGAGCAGGTGCTGCCAGCCTGGATGTTGTGCAGGTGAGGTGTTTGGGTCCTGCCCCATGCCTGCATGGGAGACCAGCACCATTCATGAGGGTGCTTGATGCCTCCCTCTGCCCAAGAGCTGGGTTCACAGCCCTGCTTCCCAGCCAGCTAAGGAATACTAAGCAGTGGCAGTTCTGACCCATCACTGTGCTTGTACCTAGGAGGTGGAGTATGTGAAAGAGGAGGCCAAGATGGTGTACCTGCTGGAATGCCTGCAGAAGACCCCTCCACCCGTGAGTAGTGTGCTGGGAGCAATGGTCATACTGCAGCCCTGAGGCGCGGGGCGGGCCCCATGTGAGGGCTGGGCATGTGAGTGAACCATGCTGCACCCGTGAGCAGGTCCTTGGCCCAGCCCTGCTCTGTGCTCTGCTCAGCAGGAGGGAATGGGACTGTGCTGTGCTGGTGCCAGCAGTGCCAGCCCGCAGAAACGCTGCTCTTCCATGATGTCTGTGCTGCCGCAGGTGCTGATCTTTGCAGAGAAGAAGGCAGATGTCGATGCAATCCATGAGTACCTGCTGCTCAAGGGCGTGGAAGCTGTGGCCATCCATGGAGGGAAAGGTCAGTGAGGGTCCCAGGGAGGCCTGGGCTGTGGTGTGACCCCACTCCTGCCAGGGTGTATGTGGTTGTGGGAGATCCCAGTGTGCAGCGGTTGGTGATGGTACGAGGAGGGGCTGTGCTAGCATCAGGAGTGAACTCCACATTGCACACAACAGGCATAAACCCACTGCGGGTCCCTACGGGACAGAGGTCCTTCTGCTCCATTGTTTGGAGAGAGGATGCCTGAGGGAGCCCCAGATGAGCTCTGAGGCTGTAGTAGTTGCTGCAGTAGGTAGGGCTAGGAGTACTACCCTGGTTGATCTTCTCTGCGGGGCTTTTGCAGATCAGGAAGAACGGACAAAAGCCATTGAGGCCTTTCGGGATGGGAAGAAGGATGTCCTGGTTGCCACTGATGTTGCTTCCAAGGGTCTGGACTTCCCAGCCATCCAGCATGTCATCAACTACGACATGCCAGAGGAGATTGAGAACTATGGTGCGCACTGGGCCCCACTGGGACTAAGAAGGGCATGGCAAGAGGGTGCAGAGGCCAGCAAGGCTCTGTGCTTGTCTCTGCGGTGTCTGGGAGCAGGAGTGGTCTGTCCCACTGCACTCACCTGGTGCTGATCCTGTGTCTGTCTCCACAGTTCACCGTATCGGACGTACAGGCCGTTCTGGCAACACAGGCATTGCCACCACCTTCATCAACAAGGCCTGCGGTGAGGAAGAGCCTGGGACTGGGAGCTAGGGCTGTAGGAGAGACACCTGGACAGTGGTAGAGGGGGTGTTCTGAGCAAGCAGGATGGCCAGAGGAGGGCATATGGTGGCACTGGGCAGTGCACCCCACCTGCTCAGACTGAGTCTGACCTGTATCTGTGCCCCCAGATGAGTCGGTACTGATGGACCTGAAGGCCCTGCTCCTGGAGGCAAAGCAGAAGGTGCCACCCGTGCTCCAAGTGCTGCACTGTGGGGATGAGACCATGCTGGACATCAGAGGTGAGAGTCTGGGAGACCCCAGGCTGGCACAGGGACCCTCTGGGGCTGTGAATGGGACCCCTGGCTCCCAGGGCAGTTCCTGCCTGTCCATGCAGGCAGCTCAGTGCCACAGCAGTGGGAAGGCACTGGTGTAGCTCCCTCTGTTGTGGGGTGGGGTTCTGCTGTCCTCGTGTGGCACAGTTCTTCCTGACCCCCTCCCTTCCATTGCAGGCGAGCGGGGCTGTGCCTTCTGCGGTGGTCTGGGCCATCGTATCACCAACTGCCCCAAACTGGAGGCCATGCAGACCAAGCAAGTCAGCAACATCGGCCGCAAGGACTACCTGGCCCACAGCTCTATGGACTTCTAGGCTGGGGAGTGTGCTGCCCTGCATTTCTCCTCCATGGGTCTGGGTTTCTTTTCAGCCCAGGAGCCTTTTCTGCACTATTTTGGGCCCTTTTCCATGCTTTTGGCCACTGGGACTGTTGGCAGCTCAGCCTAATGAAGCTCCTGCCCTGGGAGGAAATGTGTGGAGTTGTGCTGCAACAGCCCTGTTACATCAGTGGCGTGTTGGGCAAGCAGGTAGCAGTGCCTGAGGGCAAGAGGAAGCCTCAGGTGGGGCAACTTGTCTGTGGCTGGCTCCCTGATGACCCTGCCAGTCCCCTGCTGGGGCAGCACCAGGGTCTTACACTGCTCCTCTTCAGAGTCCCTTAGTTCCTCCGGGTCTGGTCCCCTTACCTGGATTTGTACCTCGTCAGTGGATGGCTGTTGCCGTATCCTCAGATGTGCTGGGATGCAGCTGGGGTGAGGCAGAGCATGCTGTGCTTATGTAGGGTGCTCCCAGAGCTGCTTCCTGTGCTCTGCCCCCGCGTTCTGCCCCACTGCCCTGCCGTGAGGGGGAGGGCGGGCACATGGACACCTCCTGTGGCCCAGTCTCTGCCCCCCATCCCACACCCCAAAAAGGGGAAGTCTCTGAGAAGGAAGTCTGCCCCATGCCCTTCCTTCGGCTGCAGCAGTCACATTTTCTCCACTGCGGGTAGCCCGAGTCACTGGTCCTTGTGCTGGCTGCCAGGGTGGATTGGGCCCATGGAGAGACCAGTGAAGGATGGGATCCTCTATGTGCAGCACTGCAAATTTGGAAAGGTAAAGGGTGGATTTGGGGCTGGTATGGGGTTTACCTGATTTGTCATGATGCCAGCCCTGAGGCCGGGCTCTTGGTAGCCTGGGAAAGGGGCACTGGAGTCAGACCCCTCAGAAGGGCCCTGGAGGGACCTTCCCCTCCCGGGGGGGAGGCTTGAGCCCTGCAGCGCGGAGAATGGGGCTCTCCCTGTGGTCAAGGGGACTCATCCATGTGGGGACACAGGCTCACCCTGCACGGGGTCCCTCTTCTCACTCGGTCACCGTGCAAGTCATGGTGGAACAATAAATGTGTGTTAATGCAGCACAGCTCCAGCGTGTGTGTGTGGGAGCGGGGCCCCAGGGCAGCACGTGGGACATGGCCGTGCACCCAGCCCTCCCTTAGCCTGGCATGGGGGACCAGCACTGTCCAGGGGACACCCTCATGGCTTGGGCTACTCCCCTGGGCCCTCTGTGGGCACCAAGTGCTGCAGCACTTGGGGCAGGGTGTGGGTGATATGATGGGAGTCCCCAGCATTGGGCCAATTCCAGGGAACTGTTGCATGTTGGTGAAGTGGGTCCTGCTGGCACACTGGCCATGGCATGGTGAGGTGGCTGTTCCCTGTGGGGGTCTTGGTGGATACATGGGGCTGCAGTCCCTCTCTGACCTCCCTGCTGTGCAAGAGCTGAGCCCTGGAAGTGCAGTGGGCAGCCAGCCCTGTGTGCGTTGGACCAGTCTCTTGCCTTGTAGGACACAGGCAGGCTGGGGGCGGTGGGTATTTTGATTCTTTGGCTGCATCTGGTTCCTGCAGGGTGGAGGCTCTGCTGCACTTTTGAGGCACATGGCAACATGCGCCCCCACTATCCCATGACAGGCTGGGAAGGTGCTGGTTCTGCAAAGGTTCCCCTGGGAGGAAGCGGGCTGCTCAGCAGATGTGAGGCTGCCAGCAGGAGCCTCAGCAGCTCAAAATGGCTTTAATTTGCATCAGGGTCTGTCCTGAGAACAGCTCGAGAGCTCAGCTGCAGCAGCGACAGGCCAGTACTTGCAGTGGGGAACAAAGAGCAAGACCTGGTGCTCAGGGAGCCAGGAGCAAGCGTGACTCACCCAGCGAGCCATGTCAAGCCTGCTTGGGGCAAGGCCCCCCTCGGCCCAGCTTTAGGACTGCCCTGCCCCACAGTTTGGGGGTCTGCAGCTCTCCAAGCCCTCCTGCAGCATCTGGCGGGTGCAGTCTGGGACCCCTTATGCTCCTTCTGCCCCATACGGCTCTTCCCAAGCACTGCTGGCCCCATGTGGAGGGCAGCACCACCAGGATGCAGCAGGCAGCTCCTTGCTGACCCCTTTTTTTCTCTGCCTGTGCCCCTCCCGTGCCTTAGAGATCCTGGAGGAAGATGCGAGCCCAACTGTTTGCCGCCAGCCCATCCGGCGTGGCCCGCATGGAGAAGTTTGACGTGCGGGACGACAGCACAGCACTGGAGAAGACATCCCTGCAGCGCTGTGCCCGCCGGGTGATCCGCCTCTCTGACTGTGTCTCCGTGGGCCCGGCAGGCACAGAGAGCTGCCCCAAAGCCACCTCCGCCTTCTACCTCACCACCACGGAGAAGAGCTACGTGCTGGCGGCTGAGCAGCGGGACGAGTGGATTGCCCAGCTCTGCCAGTTGGCCTTCCAGGTATCAGTGGGGTCTGGCAGAGCCAGGACCCCTTGTGCTGCTCCTGCTTGGGTGAACTGGGGGTCTCCAGGGCTGGCAGGGGGCTTGTGCTCCCTACTGACTCAGAACATGCTCACGTCCCTCTGTTTCAGGGTGCAAAAGAGACAGTGCCGAGTAGCGCCAGGACCCAACCCAGCTCCTCTGTCCCCATGGAGGAGAACTCCCTCTACTCCTCATGGCAGGACCGTATGTGCAGTGGTGGGGGATAGGGCTGGGGTGAGCTCCAGTGCTGCAGTGCTGACCCCCACCTTGTGCTGCTCCTGCAGTGACTGAATTCCTGGTCCTGGTGGTCCAGACGGATGCATCCACCCGCTGTGGCCTGCACGGGCAGTACCTGCTCTCAGCCCTTCCCCAGAGCCTGACGCTGAAGGATCCACAGTCCCGCCAGCCCCTGCTTACCTGGCCCTACCCCTTCCTCCGCAAGTTTGGCCAGGATCAGGTGAGTCCCCTGCTCCCTCCTAGGGGCTGCTGGCTCCCCTGGCTGGGTGTCAGCCCCTCACCCTTCCCTCTGGCTCTGCAGACTGTCTTCTCCTTCGAGGCTGGCCGCCGCAGTGACTCCGGCGAGGGCACCTTCACCTTCAGCACCCCGCGAGCCCCTGAGCTCTGCCGGGCTGTGGCTGCTGCCATCACCTGCCAACAGCAGGGCAACGACAGCCCGGACCCCAGGCTCTTCTGTGTCCCAGACCCCCAGCTCCCTGCACAGGGCCTTGAGCCCCAACCCTGGGGCCCCAGCACCGAGGATCCCCAGCCTGCCCCAGCCCTGGCAGGGGCACAGCCTGCCTCCCATGCCCCTGCCAGCCTCCACCGTTTCACCCCGCCAGAGCCAGAGGGCTCGTGCCCCATTGTCTATGCCTCTATCGCCCGGGGCCACCAGCCCCTCTTCGTGCCAGGGCAGCCGGGGTCTTGTGAGCCCTGGAACGAGGGGAAGCCGCTCCCTGAGCATCTCTACGAGAACATCTTCACCGCGGAATCGCTCCCAGCCGGGACACAGGAAGAGGAGGAGGAAGGGCAGTGGGAGCTGGGGTGCCGGCAAGCCCCCGAGGGCCACAGCAGCGAGGGGGGACCCCTCTACGACAACCGGGCCGCCCTGGCACAGCCACCCGGGGCCGTGGGCTGGGGGCGCGGGGGGCAGGAGGCGCTGCTGGGGCGCTCCAGGCACAAGCCCCATAGCACCCTCCGGGCTAAGCTGGTGCGGCTGCTGAGCCGAGAGAGCCCCGGGGCGCGGGACTGGGCCTGATGCGGTCGGTGCTGGCAGGTCAATAAAGGCTCTGCCCCGACTCGGTTCCGCCGCTGCTGCGGGAGGGGCCGGGGGTGTGTATGAGTGT
>VXAU01002515.1:1765605-1785064 GCA_013399695.1 Formicarius rufipectus
CGCGGTGGGAAGGGGAGGGTTCCCGGGGTACCCCGCGGGGCAGGAGTGGCTCCCCAGGAGTAGGAAGGGCTGCCCAGCCGGTGCGCTCTGGGGACCCCAATGCGGCCGGGCCCGCCGGGGAGGGCTGGGGGGGTGTCCGCCCCTCCGGGCCGCCCCGTCCCGGCGCCTCGCCGGGGCTTGCGCGGCTGCCGGGAATGCCTGACACGCAGCTCTTCCCCCGGCCCTCCCGAGCGGGGAGCGGACTGGTGTCGTCTTACACGCCTTATATAGCCCGCACCGGCCCGGGGAGAGTGGGGCCACGCTGGCCCCCGGCCCTGCAGCCACCCCGCCGGCCCGAGCGGGGCGCGGGGAGTCCCGCAGCCGGCTCTGCCCCACCACGACGGGACGGTCCTGCGGGCTTTTGCGGGGCTCTGGCGGCTCCAACCTGGTGAGGGGTGGCAAGAGACTGGTGCTGGCCCATCTGCGCGGAGCCTTGGCCGGCTGACAGCTGTCAAGCAGGGCAGCGCTGGGATTCCCTCTCACCGAAGCCCCGGGGATGGGCTCGCTCCCAGGGAGCATCTGCTCAGCCGGCTGCGGGAGTGCCAACCTGGCTGCTCTGCCAGGCTCCTCGGGTGGCATCATGCAGCTCCTGCGCTGCTGCTGCTGCTAATTCATCCAGCAAAAATGCTTCTGGTTCATATCCTTCTGTACCTGCTATTGCTTCTCTGCAGTTTAAAACAGCCTTAGTTCTCAGCAGTGTGAGCTCCTGGGGTGCTGCAAGGGAGACCACATCTCAGGTTTGGGAGCAGAGCCCACAGATGCTCTGCTGTGGGTGACAGCAGGGCTGTTCCTGGCTCTCTGGCACTAGTTAGTGTTAATCTGGGCCCCTCAGTTCTCACGTTGTTGGAGGAGATGGTGATAGATTTGGGGTGAGTCTCTAACCACAGTGTAGGATGGTCAGGGTGGAGTTGCGGCTGGAAATGTGACTTGCCTCCTCCTGTCCTGCTCTGCAAAGCGCCAGGCCCCCTCCTCACCTGCTCTCCCTGCATTGTTCCTATGTATCCTAACACAAGGATCACACTCTCTTCCCTTGCAGAGATGGGTGACATGGAGTCCTACAAGGTGATGCTGAACGGGCCAGCACCCTGGGGCTTCAGGCTGCAGGGAGGGAAGGACTTCAGCATGCCACTCTCCATCTCCAGGGTAAGAGAAGCCGAGGCTGCTGACACCCATCTTTCCTCCTGCCTGTGGGAGGGAGGCCATGGCAGCTGTGTCCAGGTAGCTGAGTCAGAGTCCTACGGGGGATGCAGATGAGCTGGGGCCCTGGGAGTGCTGTATCCTGCCCTGCCTGGCTCCACGTAGCCTCCGTGGTGCCTTATCAGCTGCAGCCTGGAACGGGGGTGTTCCGGGCAGAGAACTGCAGCAGAGATGTGAAATGCTGCACAGCACAGAGGGGGGCAGGGGAGGCCCCTTCCGGAGTGTGCCCACCGCTGGGGGAGGGGATGTGCTCTCTGGGATGTAGGACTGCCTTCCTGATGTGCACCCCCCCATGCTGGGATCGGCATCCCAGGACCCAGCCAGCGCCCTTCTGCCCTCCCTTCCACTGCGCAGCTCCCAACCCCATGCCTGAGCTCATTCCTGAAATGGGCAGGGAGAGGAGGAAGCCTGTGCTGCCGCCTGCACAGGGACATGATTCCCTCCACAAACCCATCCCATTTCTCCACTGAGAGCTGTTGTGCCACAGCTGGTTCTGGCTGAGGCCTCTGGTTTGAGCTGTGCCCAGTGTGTTGCTCACCCAGGGTCTGGCCCCGGGTGTGTGTGGGTCCCCATCCCTGGACAGGCTCTGGCCACGGAATTGCCTTATAAGCCTTGGAATGTGACTGCATCGCCTGTGCCTCTGGCTCTCGGGCAGCTGGCACGGAGGCTGCTTCTCCAAGGACAGCTTTGCTTGTGGCACCGGGTGCTGTGTGGAGCCCTGTCCCCGGCACAAGCACAGCACTGCGAGCCTATCCCAGAGGACATGGATGGATCTCTGCAACACCCCGGCAGGGAGAACGTGCCCTGAGGGCACAGTATGAGGCTGGAGTCACCAGCACCACTGCCCCAGGGCCTGCTGATCTCTGCTGAGCATGCAGAGAAGGCTTCAGCGAGTTTATTCTCTAAAAAATGTTTCTCTTGGCTGCCAGCCAGCGCTTAACAAAGGGTCTGGTCGGATGGAGGAGCCTCCCAAAGCCCGGGGCAGGGGCCTTGTGAAGCAGCACTTGGTGGGGCTCGGGCAGTGTTGCGGTCCTAGGCAGGGCAGGGACAGTGAGGACATTCCCAGGGGATGTAGCCAGCTTTGGGGGGCTCTCTGGTAAGGGCCAGGCTGTGTAGCAGGGCAGTGTGCTCTGTCTGATGGAAAGGAGTGAGCCTTGTGCTTCTCTGCACCCCAGAGACATTCCCACCCCCAGAGTTTCTGCCCAGAGCACACTGCTGCCCTTGGCTACCACTTCCATGAGCTTTCCCTGCTAGAGCAGCCTGGAAGAAGAGTCCTGCCCTGGCTTTGAGGGCTGTAGTGGAGTTCTGTTCTGTAGGGCCAGGGAGTGCACAGGGAAAGCAGCACTGGTGTGTGCTCTGGGTCTTGGCTGTGTCTGTCACTGTGACACTACCAGATGTGCTGTCAGGCTGTTGCAGCTTGCTGGCCACACAAAAGAGGTGCCACCATGGCCCCCTGCACACAGACCTCCCGTGGCACGGGGCTCTGCTGTGGTACTGACACCTTGGTTGGGCAGACTGTACATTGTGGTCCCTGCAGTAGAGCCCCGGGGTAAGTGCTGGCATCTGGGGAGCTGGATGCTGTGTGGCACACCCCAGCATCTGCCAGCTGGGGAAGAGGAGAGACCCTTGTTTTTGCTGGTGGGAAGGTCCTTGGTGATGCTCCTTCCACCCTCTCCCCACAATGCTGGGTCATGCTCTGTCCTGGGGGTCTCTGGACAGGGTGGTAGATGGGCACTTATGGGTGGGGTGGCGGAGGTGCAAGGAACAAAGGACTGGCTGGGCATAGAGGGGAGGAAGGAAACCCTGGTTAGCAGGCCTGGGTGGGAAGCGGGAGGGCTGGCACTGTCACGGCTCCTGACTGAGCTGGCACCTGCCAAAGGGGTTTCCTGGTGTGCCCGCATGGAGGGGCATGGGAAGTGCTGACCGGGCTGGGTGAGGCTGTGTGACGCAGCCTGACATACTCTCCCCTTCCCGGGCAGCCGTGTGAAAACCTTTCCCTGCTCCTGCCTCCAAACCCACGCAGCCACCCCGTGCCTTCCCCAGCCCTCCAGGGCAGCAAGCCAGGGCTTGCAGCACCACTGCTGCTGAGGGGACCCTCCCGTGCTGGGCAGAGGGGTAGCCAGGTCCCACCGGGGATGGCAGCGGGATGCAGGCAGAGCCCAACTACATCCACCCGGCTGTGAGGTTTGGCCTCATGTGGAGCATCAGTGCTGGTGTAGGGAAGGGGAATGTGGCTCTGGGGTGAGCCAGGCTCTGCACACGGGCAAGGAGGGGCCAGGACTCAGCGGCAGGGATTTTTCAGCCCTCTGACAGTGCTGGGAATCTGGCTCGCTCCTTTTATGTTCATGTCGAACAGGACTTGAGGAAATACTTGGTCCAGGTCCAAGCGCCTCAAGTTCTTCCATGCTGGAGGAGCAGGAATGGCTGCACCCTGCCCACGTCTGTGTGTCTGTCAGTGCCTGGGAGCTGTGTGCGGTGCTCCGGGCCCTGCTCGCCTCTGGCTGTGCATCCCTGGTGAGAGGGGAAAGCAGGGCAGCCTCCCCTTCCCAGCACGGCGCTGATGTAGAGTACTACAGAGCCACAGCGGGGGCAAGGCGCATCCCTGGCGCTGTGGCCGGGAAGGAGAAGCCGCGGCCGTGCTCCCGGCTGTCCCGGCGGGGCGACGGTCTGGGGGAGCAGCGTGGGTGGGGGCGGGTGTCTCCGTGCCTTGGGAGGGCTCCTGCTCCTCTGTGGGAATGAGGTAATGTCTGCGCCTGCTGGGAACGGGACGGGAGCGCGGACGGCTCGGGGGAGTGCCCAAGGGGTGCCTCTCCTGTCCCCGCCTCGCCCCAGGCGAAGGGCTGGACATGCCTGTGGTTTCCAGTGAGATGTGGGCTGCCCAAGGGGCCCTGACTCACTGCGCTCCCTTCCTGCCCCAGGACCACAGGGATGGCTCCGAGGGGTGGCCGGGCTTCCTGCCGAGGCTGAGCCAGCACCGCCTCCGTGTTTGGCGTCATGGGGATGAGGCCCCGGGGTGCTGGCATGGTCCCCAGCCGTGCCAGAGGGCAGGGGCTGGGCAGCTCCCTGGGGTAATGCTTTGCCCTCTGCTGCTGCTGCCAAGGGAGAGAAGCTGCTCTGGGTTCATGCACTGGGAAATGAGCTGAGTGTCTCCAGTTCCTTCTGGGTCAGTCCTGTGTGGGTATTTCTGTGCTGGGCTAGGGAGCTTGAGGCCCAGCAGGCCCCTGCCTTCAGAAGGACAAGGACACCCTTCTGCTCCTGAGTCACTGCTTGGCTGTTCCAGCTCTCCCTCATTCTGTCTGTTTTGCAGCTGACTCCGGGTGGGAAGGCGGCTCAGGCTGGCGTGGGAGTGGGTGACTGGGTGCTGTACATCGATGGGGAGAGCACCAGTGCCATGACACACATCGAGGCCCAGAACAGGATCCGTGCCTGTGGGGACAGGCTCTGCCTCACCCTGAGCAGGTAGGCATCGTGGGTACTGCAGACATGGGGTCCTGGTGTGGCCAAAGCAGAGCCAGGGCCATCTCCCAGCATCTCCATCTCCTAACATCACTCCTCTTTGCTTGGAGTCAGCCAAGCAGCCCCTGGCCTCAGCTTGGCTGGATGAGGCTTAGCCTGGCAGTGAGCCACAGGGCAGTGCCAGCCATGGCATGGCTCCCTTTGGGTGGGTACTGCATCCCTGGGGTACCAGCATACCTGTGGTGGCTGGGCCAGGTCCAGCACCTGCCTATTTGTATCCTCTCTTGCAGAGCCCAGAACCAGCTGGGGAAGCCACAGAAGGTACGTGTAGCTCCTGGTGCTGCAGTGGCAGCTCAACCTTGTCTCAGGGCAAGGGAATCTCTGAGTTTAGATGGACAAATGGACTGTGCTCCTGGGGCTCACAGGCAAAGGCACGGGGGTGTGTTTGGAGGTCTAGATAGCCCCACTGGAGAAGCATCTCTGACCTCTGGCACTGTGGAGGATCAGAGGGAACAGGGTCTGCTCAGCAGACACCTGGACCCAGACTGTATATCCCTGCTGGTGCGATGTGTGGGCAGGGGCGCAGAGAGGCCAGTGCAGGGGAGGAGGAGGCTGGGCAGGTGCAGCACTGTGTTTACTGGTGCTGGGGAGTGCCCTGGCATGGGGAGGCAACGCTGGGGCCAGTGACCAGTTGCTCCTGGATGGACGCCATCTACATGGGTTCAGCTTTCTGGCATGGGATGGTTCTGATCAGTGTGTGTGCATGCACCGCCCTGCCACGGGCAGCAGCAAATGTCGGGGACACCTACTAATCCTCCAATGACCCTCAGGCTGGGTTTGTGACCTGCTGTCACTGGGCCAGGTACTCTGTGGAGAGAGGTGCCAGCCTGGCAGAGCCCAGTATCTGAGGTGCACGTGCTGTCCAGCTTTCCTACCTGGCTGCCTGCTGCACTGCCTGGCCCAGGGCTGCCCCCTTGCATGCTGCTTGACGTGTGAG
Source organism: Formicarius rufipectus (assembly GCA_013399695.1). Lineage (NCBI taxonomy): Eukaryota > Metazoa > Chordata > Aves > Passeriformes > Formicariidae > Formicarius > Formicarius rufipectus. The sequence goes on from VXAU01002515.1 coordinate 1,771,295, forward strand.
CCAGTGTTTGTGTGTTTTGTCTCGCTCAGGACTCACTCCCCTGCTCTGAACCCCTGAAATATAACTTCGCTCCCAGCACCGCCCTCAACAAAACAGCTCGGCCCTTCGGGGCCGGCTCGCCTCCGAACCCACGGCCTGGGCTGGTGACGAAACCCGTGACGTACGCGCCCCTGGCGCCCGCCTGCACCCCCCAGCACAATGGGTATGTTGCTGTCCATCCTGCTCCCTGAGGACTGGGGGGAGCCCGCTGCCCGGCCCTGCTGCGCCTTGCATGCCAGGCACTGTGGGTGGGAGTGGGTGACAGTGCCCATGCCAGGGTCCCCGGTGTCTGGTGCTGAGGTGGCACAAGGGGAGTGTTGCACACAGGGACGCACAGCCACACTCATGCTGATCTCTCGCTCAGGAATGTATCAGCCTGTGGGGAGTCCTGCAAGGCATGACACGGCAGCTGTATCAGGACACTCGCTGGCATCTACAGCAGCAGGGAAACAGTGGCTACCTGGGAATGTCCTGCTGGTTGCCCAACTGCCAGAACAGGGTGGGCAGAGTGAAGTCCTTCAGCCCTGTGCAGGTCCATCATCACTCAGCTCTGATCTGCTGCCTCTGTCAAGCAGCTGCTGGTCTCTGCCTCTCTTGAGAGAGCTGCCACAGTGCCCTGGAACTGGGCAACGGGATGGGATGTGGAACTGGCTGCCCTGGGCACCCAGGCCTGTTCTGGGCACTGAGGGAGCACAGTGTGATCTGCCAGCATCTGCCCTGTGTCCCAATTTGCTCCCAGCCCTGGGCAAGCTGGGTGTGAGTCTCAGGGGTAGGGGGACTAATGCAGACCAAAGGTGAGCTCTGGAAACTTCTTGGATGTTTCAGGTCTAATTTCACCTTCCTTTTTCTTTCTTTCTCTCCTCCCTTTCTCTTTCCCTCTCCCTACAGGTGCTGAGCCTTGACAAGTCAGTAAGCCTTTTGTGTGCTTTCTCTATCCTCCCTGCATGCCTCTTCCCTGCTATTGCCCCGTTCTCTGGGGCAGGGCCAGCCTGGGGACAGGCAGCATGCATTACTCTGTCTGTGTGGGTGGGTCACTCCTGGCATCAAGCATCCCCCAGCCTTCAGGGCAAGTGCTGCCTGGCTCTGCCAGCTGCTGGGGCCCTGGAGTGTCCTTGCGTGTGGTCCTTTCCTACCTCCCAAGATGTGTCTTGGCTAGAAGAGGGCTCATGGGCTGTGCTGGCACCCTGCCCAGGGGCAGGTGGCATGCCATGGGCAGTCACTGGGCTCTGGTGCAGTCTCCCTGATGGTGTTTTTTGACCTTGGCTTATTCTTGCTCTGTCCTTTCTCCTCCTGGCCCTTGGGGCCAGTATCAGGATGTCAGGAATGCTGGTCAGTCCAGAGTCAGTCCTTTGTGAACCCCACTTTTACTGGGGAGGAATAGAAGGGTGGGGAATAAAGCAATGTGCAGCATCTCCAGTACTGGTTCGCTGTGGGTTTTTGCCAGGGGAAGTGTGGGGCAACACCAGGGAAGAGATGCCGTGAGATCTGTCAGATTTGACAGATGACTCTGTCACTCACAGGCAGCCCCCACAGCTGCTGGAGCCCCCCAGCAGCCCCGTGTGTGACCCTGTGAAGTTGCGGATGTTGCAGAACATTGATGACTCACAGCCCCACACCTGGACCTCCCAGTCCCGCTCCTTCCGCAAACTGGCCCGGCTGGTGGGCGCAGACAGCAGTGAGTTCCTGCAGGGCCTGGCACTGGCTGGCTGCCCAGCTTTGCCAGGGAAATTGGATCTGGATAAAGGCTGTGGTGCATTGGGGCACTTCAGTGTTGTTTTTGGCCCTGTGTGGTCCCTGGTGACCAGCTGAGACAGTGGGAGCTGCCCGGGGGTGTGTGGGCTTTTGTGGTGGTGCTGCTGGTCGGGGGCCATGCTCTGCCCCATGGCTGGGCAGGGCTGTGTGATGGGGCAGGTGGGTGACTAGAGGAGAAGGAGTTTTCCCTTTCCCGTTGCCTTTCTGTTTTTGCTGTCTCTGGGCCTCAGTTGCTGCAGACTGACTCCATCTCCCCCTTTCTCTCCTGCTATACTCAGTGGAGGATGGTGAGGATGAGCTTGTTAAAAAGCCCAGGTAAGGGGAGCATGTGCCGAGGTGGCAGCAGGAGCCACAAGATGCCCACTGTGGGCTGAGCCCACATGGCTGATTCTACCTCACAGCTTGCAGTAACTCTGGGGAAGCTCTTTGTCCTGCAGTTACTTCTTCTGTCGTCCTCGTCCATCCTCTCCCCCTCCCAGAGATGAGCTGTTGGTGGTGTCCCAAAGCCTGCCCTGTGCTAACCCCACAACGGGCTCACTCTTGCCAGTGTTCAACCACTGCTCTGACTGTCACCTCAGAAGGGTCCTGCCTGGACACCCACTGGCCAGACAGAATGTCCTCTGCTGGGTAGGAACTGCTGAGCACTGCTGGCACCAAGCTGGGGAGATCAAGCTCTGCCATTGTTTCTTAAGCAAGTAGTATCTGGAGAGGGCTGATGGCACTGGCAACACTTTGCTGACCACCATGTGCCATGAGCTTGGCATGGGGTTGCAAGGCAGCTGGGCAGAGCTGGGTGAGTGTCGCCGACTTCTCCTTGTACTTGAGTGCATTTGAGAGGGCTGGGCTGAGCCCTGGTCAAATACTGAGTGTTGTGCTACCCTTTTTTCCAATACAACAGGGATGCTCGTGGGTCCAGCTGGGGCACAGTGGAGCAGTGGTGAGTGTGAGGGTCTGACAAGGGCACCATTGGGAGCATTGCCCTGTGCTGAAGCAGCTCTATGCTTGGTGCTGGCTGAGCTCCTGCCCTCTGTCACTCACAGGCAGCCCCCGCAGCTACTGGAGCCCCCCAGAAGTCCCGGGTGTGATCCCGGGAAGCTGCGGATGTTGGAGGATGCTGAGGACTGGCAGCCCCGCACCGGGACCTCCCAGTCCCGCTCCTTCCGCAAACTGGCCCAGCTGACGGGCACAGATGGCAGTGAGTTCCCACAGGGCCTGGCACTGGTTGAGGGTGAGGGACTGTGTTGGGGTTACCAGAATCTGGCAGAGGCTGTGGGATGATGTGGCACCAGGGGTTTGATTTTTGGCTCCAGATCACCCCTTGTGTGTGGCTGAGTCAGCAGGACCTGCTGTGGGCTGTGCATGACCTCATGGTGGTGCTGCTGGTCTGGGGCTGTGCTCTGCCCCTTGGCTGGGCAGGGCTGTGCCTTGAGGCAAGTGGATGGCAAGTGGGGAGGTTGGTTTTCCTCCTTTCCCCTCCTGCTGTATGTGGACCTTTGTTGCCACAGACTGACTTTGTCTCCCCCTTTCTCTCCTGTTGCACTCAGTGGAGGATGGTGAGGATGAGCTTGCTAAAAAGCCCAGGTAAGGGAAGTGTGTGCTTGGGTGGCAGTAGGAGCCACAAGGTGCTCACCCTGGGCTCAGCCCACATGTCTACTTCATCCTCACAGCTTGCAGTCACTCTGGGAAAGCTCTTTGCCCTGTTGCTCGCTCTTCTTTCCTCTCCTTGTCCTCCACCCTCAGGTCCCTCTGTCTTCTCCATCTCCCAAGAGACGAGCTGCTGGTGGAGCTGCAGAGCCCACCCTGTGCTCACCCCACTGTCAGCACTGCCAGTGCTCAGCCACTGCTCTGACTGTCACCTTGGAAGGGTCCTGCCTGAGCACCCACCTGCCAAATGGGGTGTCCCCATGCTGGGTAGAACCTGCTGGGCATTGCTGGCATGGAGGTGGGGACGCTGAGATGCAGCACTGTGCCGGACATGGTGGGGACAGCTGGTGACACTGACAACACCTTGATTGAGGTGTTGGGAGTTACAGGGTAGGGACTGACCAGACCTGGAGCACAGTGTCTTGGGGGGCTGTGGAATGTCTACAGGGCTGGTGAGAGGAGTGAATGCTGATGGCATTTCCATGAGGGTCATGTATCTCTGAGCCTGTGGGTGCATATGGGAGGGATGGGCTGAGCCATGGGTCAACCACTGACTATTGTGCCACCATTCTTTCTGATACCACAGGGATGCCTGTGGGTCCAGCTGGGGCACAGGGCAACAGCGGTGAGTGCCAGAGCCTGGCAGAGGTATTGGCGTGTGCCAGGGCACCTTTGGGAGCACTTCTCTGTGCTGAAAGTGTTGGCTGAGCTCCTGCCCTTTCACTCACAGGCAGCCCTCTCAGCCGCTGGAGCCCCCCAGCAGCCCCGTGTGTGACCCTGTGAAGTTGCGGATGTTGCAGAACATTGATGACTCACAGCCCCACACCTGGACCTCCCAGTCCCGCTCCTTCCGCAAACTGGCCCGGCTGGTGGGCGCAGACAGCAGTGAGTTCCTGCAGGGCCTGGCACTGGCTGACCGGCCAACCGTGCTCCACTTTGCTGGGGCAACTGGAATTGGATAAAAGCCTTGGTGTATTGTGGCAGCAGGGCATTAGTTTTGGCCCCATGTGGACCTTCTGTGGCAGCTGAGCCAGCAGGAGCTGCCCAGGGCTATGCATGGGCTCGTGGTGGTGCCATGGGGCTCAGGTTATGCTCTGCCCAGTGGCTGGGCAGGGCTATGGAATGTGGCAGGAGGGCAGCGGGAGGAGAGGGCGTTTTTCCTTCCTTTCCCTTCCCTTTCCTTCCTGCTCTCTGTGGGCTTCAGTTGTTGCAGACTGACTCCAACTCCCCCTTTCTCTCCTGCTGCACTCAGTGGACGATGGTGAGGATGAGCTTGTTAAAAACCCCAGGTAAGGGGAACATGGGCAGGGATGGCAGCAGAAGCCACAAGGTGACCACCTCGGGTTCAGCCCACCTGGCTGCTTCATCCTCACAGCTTGCAGTCACTCTGGGATGCTCTTTGCTCTGTTGAGGACTCTTTCCTCCCTCCTGGTCCTCTCCCAGACTCGGGCTGTTTTTAGAGCTGCACAACAAACACTGCCAGTGTTCAGTCACTGCTCTGGCTGTTACCTCAGGAGGGTCCTGCCCAGGCACCCACCTGCCAGACAGGCTGTCTGGGGTGCCCCATGTGAGGTGTGCAGGCAGGACCTGCTGGCACTGAGCTGGGAAGGCCAAAGTGCAGCACCATGTGCTGGACACAGTTGGTAAGAGTGGCTGATGACACTGACAGCACCTTGCTGAGGGCATTGGGAGGTGCTGGGCAGCAAGTGATCTTGGGGCATTGTGTCCCATGTGGCTGTAGAGCAGCTGCAAGGCTGGTTGGGAGTTAGTGCTGCTGGCATTTTCATGTGGCTTCTGCCTCCATGGGACTGTGAGTGCATATGGAAGAGATGGCCTAAACAATGGGTCAGCCACTGACTGTTGTACCGCCGTTTTTTCAATACCACAGGGATGCCCATGGGTCCAACTGGGGCACCGTGGAGCAGCGGTAAGTGCCAGGGCTTGGCAGAGGTGTTGGCATATGCCAGGGTACCTCTGGGAGCATTGCCCTGTGCTGAAGCAGCTCTGTGCTTGGTGCTGGCTGAGCTCCTGCCCTCTGTCACTCACAGGCAGCCCCCGCAGCTACTGGAGCCCCCCAGAAGTCCCGGGTGTGATCCCGGGAAGCTGCGGATGTTGGAGGATGCTGAGGACTGGCAGCCCCGCACCGGGACCTCCCAGTCCCGCTCCTTCCGCAAACTGGCCCAGCTGACGGGCACAGATGGCAGTGAGTTCCCACAGGGCCTGGCACTGGCTGGGGGTGAGGGACTGTGTTGGGGTAGCCAGAATCTGGCAGAGGCTGTGGGATGATGTGGCACCAGGGGTTTGATTTTTGGCTCCAAATCACCCCTTGTGTGTGGCGGAGTCAGCAGGACCTGCTGTGGGCTGTGCATGACCTCATGGTGGTGCTGCTGGTCTGGGGCTGTGCTCTGCCCCATGACTGGGCAGGGCTGTGCCTTGGAAAAAGGGGATGGCAAGTGGGGAGGTTGGTTTTCCTCCTTTCCCGTTCCCCTCCTGCTGTGCCTGAGCCTTGGTCTCTGCAGACTGACTCTGTTTCCTCCTTTCTCTCCTGTTGCCCTCAGTGGAGGATAGTGAGAATGAGCTTGTTAAAAAGCCCAGGTAAGGCGAGTACGTGCACAGGCTATATGTCCCAGGCAGTTATCGGGGCACTGCTGGCTCTGAGCTGGGCACACTGAGCTGCACCTTAGCTTTTCGGGCATATGAGTAGTGGAGGAGTCTGATGGCACCGGGCAAACCTGGCTATGGGATGTTGGGAGGTGCTGGGGAGTGCCTGCACCTGAGGCATGTGGCCCGTGAGCCTGATGTGGAGCTGCCATGTGGACGGACTGAGCTCTGTGAGGGCCACCGGCTTGTTTGCCATCATCCTCACAGATTGTGGTGACTCTGGAGAAGCTCTTTGCCCTATAGTGGTTTCTTCTGTCCCTCTCCCAGAGCCAAGCTGTTGGCAGATCCCACCCTGCCCTCAGCCCACACAGGCACTGCCAGTGCTCAGCCACTGCTTTGACCATCACCTCGGGAGGGTCCTGCCTGGACACTCACCTGCCATATGGTGTGTCCCCACAGGGCATCCCCATGCCGGGCAGGACCAGCTGGGCACTGCTGGCATGCACCTGGGGAGGCTGAGATGCAGCACTGTGTGCTGGACACAGTGGGCAGGGGTGGCTGGTGGCACTGACAACACCTTGATTGGCATGTTGGGAGACATTGGGCAGCAACAGGTCATGGAGCATGATGTCTTGTGGGGCCCTGGAATGGCTGCAAGGTTGGTCAGGAGTGAATGAGGCCAACATTTCCGTGAGGCTCATGTATCTCTGAGCCTGTGGGTGCTGGTGTGAGGGACAGGCTGAGCAGTGTGTCAGGCATTCACTGTTTTGCTGCCATTTATCTGATGCCACAGGGATGCCCGTGGGTCCAGCTGGGGCACAGTGGAGCAGTGGTAAGTGTCAGTGCCAGGCCTCTGGCAGGGCAGAGATGTTGACATATGTCAGGGCACCTGTGGGAGCATTGCCCTGTGCTGAAACAGCTCTGTGCTTGGTGCTGGCTGAGCTCCTGCCCTCTGTCACTCACAGGCAGCACCCACAGCTACTGGAGCCCCCCAGAAGTCCCGGGTGTGATCCCGGGAAGCTGCGGATGTTGGAGGATGCTGAGGACTGGCAGCCCCGCACCGGGACCTCCCAGTCCCGCTCCTTCCGCAAACTGGCCCAGCTGACGGGCACAGATGGCAGTGAGTTCGCACAGGGCCTGGCACTGGCTGGGGGTGAGGGACTTTGCCTGGGTTGGTGAAGCCCAGTAGAGGCTGTGTTGTGGCACCAGAATGTTGTTTGTGCCCCCTGTGGGTGGCTGAACCATTGAGGTCTGCCCAGGGCTGTGTGTGGGCTTGTTTTGGTACCACTGGTCCAAGAGCAGTCTGTGACTGTGCTCTGCCTCGTGGCTGGGCAGGGCTGTGCCTTGGGGCAAGGGAATGGCTGGTAGGGAGGTCGGTTTTCCTCCTTTCCCATTTCCCTCCTGCTGTGCCTGAGCCTTGGTCTCTGCAGACTGACTCTGTTTCCCCCTTTCTCTCCTGCTGCACTCAGTGGAGGATCATGATGAGGTGTTTGTTAGGAAGCCCAGGTAAGGGAAGTGTGTGGCAGCAGGAGCCCCATGGGGCTGCATGTCCTGGGCCGGACCTGTTTTGCACTGCTGCTCCTCAGCTGGGAATGTTGAGCTGTGCTGTGGTGTCCCACAAACAGGAGGTTGGGGGTGGCTGATGACACTGGCAAAATCCTACTGAGGTGTTGTGATATTTGGGCAGCAGCTAGACCTGGGACATGGTATCCCGTGGGCCTAAAGTGGGGCTGTGGGGCAGCTGGGCAGAGCTGGTGGGTGTCACCCAGTTCTCCCTGTGTGGGGCAGGGAAGAGAGCCAGGGCTCTTCCTTGCTCCATGCAGCTGTACAGGAGTGGTGCAGAGCCCCCCATTTTTTTGTTTTTACCTCTGTGATGCCTCCTGCCCTGGTACTGTGGGTCTTGGGCCCCAGCTCTGCTCAGTTTGCTCTGGCACAAATAAAAGCTCCTGGGTTTGTAGCCATCTCTTGTGTTTGCCCTAGAGAAGTGCAGAGCCACTGACTCTCTCTCAATCTGTGTCCCTTGTCTTGGGTGGGCTGTGCTTCTCTGGCCCTGGCTTGCCCTGCTTGTCCCCAGCTCTGCTGAGTTGGGCCCCAGGGCTTCCTCCATCAGCTCAGTCCCAAGTCCCTCTGCACCCCAATGTGCCTGTGAGTGATCACCACGTGTGAGCAGGCAGCCAGAGTCTGTGTGGTCCCCCTGATCCCCAGTTAGCCTGGAGCAGCCCAGAACCCTCCCTTCTGCCACTCCCCAGACCACCACAGTGGGTATCAGACACCCCAGGGGTACTGTGTCTTGGCAGAGCTGATGGTACCTCATCACCAAATCAGCTACTGGCTGGGCACGGGGGCTTGGCCAGGTCCTGCCTGCTTGTTGGGGTGGGGGGCTGTTCCTTCACCCACTGGGCAGCGGGGGTGAGTGGAGCAGGCTGAATAACTGCTTGTTCTGTAGCCAGGTCTCTGTGTCGGACCCATCTCCGGGTGCAGCGATGAAGACTGAGCCGGGACTGGGTGAGCAAAACATCTCTGGGCTTTATGGGAGAGTGTTGGGGGTGCAGGGAGATGCTGCTCACCCAGTCACAGGTGCTGGGAAGGGGGCTGGCGAGAGGTCAGGAGGACTGTCCTAGAGACTTGTGTGTACCTGCAGCCCCCAGGACCCCCACTGCCACCCCTGGCCCTACCAGCCGCCCACCCTGGGCTGTGGACCCCTCATTTGCCGAGCGCTACGCCCCGGACAAGACGAGCACAGTGGTGAGCAAGCACAGCCAGCCAGCCACGCCAACCCCCATGCAGAACCGCAGCTCCATCGTGCAGGCAGCCCAGCAGGCCCCTGAAGGACCTGGCTGCACACCCCTCTGCTACAAGTGCAACAAGGTCATCAGGTGAGCCCTGGCCACTGCCACCCTCCTGCCAGCGTCCTGGGCCACGGCGTGGCTGATGTGGCTCTGTCCTGCCACAGGGGACGGTACCTGGTGGCGCTGGGACATTATTACCATCCCGAGGAGTTCACCTGCTGCCAGTGCAGGAAGGTGCTGGATGAGGGTGGCTTCTTTGAGGAGAAAGGCTCCATCTTCTGTCCCAAGTGCTACGACACACGCTACGCACCCAGCTGTGCCAAGTGCAAGAAGAAGATCACTGGGGTGAGTGTCTTTCAGCCTGCCTTGCACTTCCTGTCCTTGCTCCCTCCTGCACCTTACAGATGCCTGGCTCTGTCCCTTCCCATCCTGATCCTGTCCCATGGGATCCTGTGTCCCCGTCCTGCCCTGGGTGGTCCTGCCCCTGGCTGACAGTGGCTCCTCTCCAGGAGGTCATGCATGCACTGAAGATGACCTGGCACGTGCAGTGCTTCACCTGCAATGCCTGCAAAACTCCCATCCGCAACCGAGCCTTCTACATGGAGGAGGGACAGCCCTACTGTGAGAGAGGTAGGACCCATGGACCCCATGTGTCACCCACGTGGCCCTGGTGTGCTGTTGGGACTCGCAGCTGCCCACAGGGGTGGGTGGGTGAACTGCCCTGGGCCACAGGGAGCACAGGCACCCTGCTCCTGCAGCCCTGAGCCCTCCATCCTGTCCCTCCCAGTAGTGCCATTGCTCCTGTGTTGCCATGGTGATGAGGGAGGATGCACATCAAAGCAAGTGCTGCACCCTGGGAGATGAGGTTTGCCTCCTCCCTGCAGCCCTGTGGTGGCCGGGCCACCTGCACAGCACAGGCACCTTGCCTTGGGTGTCTGGGACATCGTCTGCCTAGGTCTGGCAGTGAGTTGTCCCCAAGCTGTGCCTGTGGGATCCTGGATGAGCTGCAGCCCTGCTCCCCTGGGATGAGGGGCTGTGGTGCAGAGAAACACTGACCTGGGCTCTACCTCTCCTTGCAGACTATGAGAAGATGTTTGGCACCAAGTGCCGTGGCTGTGACTTCAAGATCGACGCTGGGGACCGGTTCCTGGAGGCACTGGGGTTCAGCTGGCATGACACTTGCTTCGTCTGTGCGGTGAGCCATGTGCCTCCCTCCCTGGCTGCTGCTGGGGCTGTGTCTCTCCCCAACAATCCTGCCCTGTGTGAGGTACACCAGCAGCACAAGGACCCTGTTGCCACAAGGTTTTCCCCACTTGGCTCTGTGCTGAGGGATTGGGACTTTGCCATGAGCCTTTTGGTCCTTGGCATCTCTGTGACACCAGTGCTGGCCTCTGGGGCTAGGAGAGACATGGAGGCTGGCTCAGCCCCCCTGACCTGACCACCTGCACTCTCCTCCCCAGATCTGCCAGACCAACCTGGAAGGGAAGACATTCTACTCCAAGAAGGACAAGCCACTCTGCAAGAGCCACGCTTTCTCCCATGTGTGAGGGGTGGAAGTTCAGCTGTGCCCACGCGTGCTCCTGGCCCTGCATGCTCCTCTCCCCCGACCCTGATGCCTCTAGGGAGACAGGCTGGGCCCTTGGTCCTTCCTCTTGCTCCTGCCTCTTTCCTGGTACCTCCTGGCCTGAATCCAGCCAGAGTCAGTGCTGGGTGCAGAGCCCTTATAGCTGGGTGGCTTCGTCTGTGCTTCCTGCCTGGCCCTAGGAGCCCTGGGAAGGGGACGTTGCATAGATCTGCCCCTGAACCACTCAGCATAGTGAGCACAACCATGCTGAGGCTGGAATCAGAGAGTCTCTGGCACAGCTGAGCTGTTCCCTTGCTGCCTGGCAGCTCAGTGTTGGGGCTGGGATGCTCCTAACACATCCCTGAACGGGTGAGGACCAGCCCCCTTCCCTGCTGTGTGCTTAGTGTGTGGGGCTGGAGACCCAGCCCTGCTCCCCTGCCCCCAGCAACCCCCTGATCACTCCTCAAACTGCTGTGGTGGCTTCCTGCCCCAGCTGCATTCCAGGGGAGTCTGTGCCTTGCTGGCCCACTGCTCCCCTGGGGCTGGCAGCAACCCCAGCCTGATGTGCCCCAGCCCTGGGCTGGCAGTATGTGCTGGTGGCCAGCCAACCAGCTTCTCCCACAGGGCTTGGGCAGGGCTTCCTACCAAAGAGTGCTTTGCCACTGCTGTCCTAGGCCCATTGATGCCTTCCCCCCAACCCACACCCTTCATCAGTCAGGCTGCACTGATGTAGCCACGGTGCTTTTAGTGCCTTTAATAAACACTTCTCTGCTAGTGCCGGTTGTCTCCAGGCCTGTGGTTTCACTGAGCGAGGTGCAGCCGACTGGGAAGGTCATGCTCTGCCCTCATCCTGCTCCCTCCTGGGGCCTGACTCAGCTCCTTCCAGCTTTCCAGGGAAAATCTTCGCCTTGGATTTCTTCTTCTCTGCCTGTGTCAGCCCAGGCTGGATCCCTCCTGTTTCCTGGGTCATCCCTCTGTGTTTGTGGCAGGCAGAATCACTAACAGAAGCAGTAATTAATCTGAGGGGCAAAATGCAGCAAGGGGAAAAGGGGCAGGGGTCGGACCATAATAGGGGTCTCCACTTACGTGGTGGTGTCTTCTGGTCCCTGCTGTGCCCTGGCCCTGAGTCCTGTCCAGGGGATGAGCAGTCATGGGTCACGCATGGGCCACGTGCACCAGCTCTGGGCGTTCTCCGGCGTGGAGCAGCCAAGTGTTCGCTCAGGCAATGCAGCTGCTGTCCCGGAGGACGGGTGTGAGGCCACGCCAGCACTGCCGCCTGGAACGGCCTCGAGGGCAGCGGGTGTGGGGAGGAGGGTGTTCTCCTCCTGCTCTGCTCTGACAGCTGGAATGGTCATTAATAATTGCAGCTCTTGCAGTGATGAGCAATTGTAAGGAAAATTGTCGTGCTAATCTACTGGAAGGTTCTGCCGGGGGCAGGAGCTGGCTGCGGAAAGCCAAATGCCTCCTGGCATCACCCAGATCTGGGCAGCAGTGCCACATCTTCTTCCTGCCAGCTGCAGGAGTGCAAAACCCTGTCAATGATGCGGTGGGGAGAGTAGGCGTGATGGAGACAGGCTGGGGCTGGGCTGGGTGCTCAGGCTGGGGCATATGTGGGCCATAGTGTGGCCACACTGAGGAGCAGCAGGATACGGCTGCAAAAAGGGGACGGAAACAGACAGTGCCTGCCTGGCAGGGCTGGGAGGAGCAGCAATGGGAGAGTGCCTGAGCGTGAGTCCCAGCTGCACAGCCAAGGTCAGGGGAAACACAGGGGAAGGTGAGGTGGCTGTGGCCCCACGTGAGCAGCCACCGAGCCAACCCCGGCTCGGCCAGGACAGCAACCAGTGAGTGGAGGGCAGGGAAAGGGCAGTGGGAGGCAGCCATACAGGATGGAGCCTGCTAGGGTAGCACAGCCTGGGAACAGGTTCTGCCAGCTCAGCCCTGGGGTGCCCAGCCTTGGAGCAGGGCCAGGGCAAAGCCCCCTTGTGTTCCTGCGATGTCTGAACTCACCAGGAGCTTGGCTCCTTTGGCCCTGTTGCCTCTGGCCCCTGCTGATGATTCCTCTACCACCCAAGGTGCCTCTGCGCTTTGCCAAGAACAGCTCTTGCCCACCGGCTCTGCACACCATGTGAGGAGCTTGTGCACAGGCAGCGGAAGGAGGGTCTCGGGTGGGCTGTGGAGGTGGAGCCTTGGGAGGGGCTGCAGCCTCGCTGCTCAGAGAACAAAGCCTGGTGGCAGCAGGCTCCCGGCTCCCACCAGGTCCCTGAGCAGGGTCCCACCACATCCACCCCCAAAGCCAGCTGAGCCGCCTGTGGGGCGCCTGCCACGGCCTCAGCCTCTGCACTGGCCCCAGCAGCTGCTCCACAGCTGCTCCCAAACTCTCACAGCCTGTTAGGGTGGCTCCTGCTCCGGTCTTGGAAATGCTGGTGCAAGGAGGGCGTGAGGAGAGCAAACAGCACAGGCAGGGCTCGTGGCATCCTGTCCCTCTGGGTTCATCCACAGGCTGTTGTGAAAGGCTTGGCTTGGGAAAGGTCATGCCAGTAACATCCCCAGCTTGCAGGGATCAGGCCGCTGCTGCTCTGGCACAGAGACCCCTTCAACGCAGTTCTGGTTCAGGCTGGGGGCAGTGACAGAGGGACAGGGTGACACTGCCTGCCCTGGCAGGAGCATGAGGACCTGGCTGGGAGTCCCTGAAGGGCCCTGCGCGGGTCAGTGCAGAAGCAACAGTATGAATTCACACAGAGGCAAAACCTCCTGGGAAAGGTGCTGGCGGACACAGCCTGGCAGGGTTCTGAGGGGAGGGAGGGATTTGGAGAGGTGGGCACGGAGGGGAAGGCAGGCAGCGAAGAGGCCACCACAAAGGCTGCGACCACCGACCCCTTATGCAGGAGCGAGGGCATGGCTGGGTGTGTGGGTCAGAGCGCACCGTGCCGTGTCCTTGGAGAGGAAACCTCGGGTACAGCAGCTCTGTGGCAACGAGGTGAAGCCACAGGAAACCCGGTGTGCTGTGTGCCCTGAATGGAGAGGACATGGGGGAAGGGAGGGTCTGGGGATAGAGAGGACCTAGAAAGGTCCCCAGCGTGCAGGCTCACAGAGAGGACAGCACAGCATGCGAGTCCCTCGGGGGAAGGAGAGCCCGAGATACAAAACTACCCGGGATGCAGGTTCCTAGGAGGAGCTGAAACGAGATTCAGTGTCCCTGGGGCGGGGGACGGCCCGGGGGCGCGCTGTTGCGGGGACTGAGCACAGCCCAGGCTGGGGGATCCCGGGGGCGAGCCGTGTGCGGGGGCAGCCCTGGGCGGGGGCGATGTTCTCCGCACCCCCGGGGTCCCGGCTCGGCACGGAGCGGTGCGGTCGGCGCGGTGCCCTGGGGGCGCCCCGGGG
>VXAU01002515.1:1785443-1798813 GCA_013399695.1 Formicarius rufipectus
CCCGCCGCCCCCGGGAGCCCCCGGCACGACCCCCGCCGGGCAGCGAGCGCCGGGAGCGGGGCATCCGCGCACGGCGGTGAGGGCCCTGGGGGGCTCCCCGGTGCTGGGCCCGACCCCGGTCCCTCGCCATTGTCTGGAGCCGGAGCCGCGGGCAGGGGCACCCGGGGGGGCGGGCGATGGGGAAGGGATCGGGGCGCCCCCAGCCCGGCCCTGCTCCCGACCGTCCCCGGCGGTGCTCCGGCAGCAGGCGGTCCCGTTGCCCGGCGGGGCGAGGCCTGCGGCCGCGGGGGCACCGAGCATCCCCCGCTAACGCCGGACCTTTCAAGTTCTGGGGGTGCCACATCCCTGGGGGGCCGCGGTGCTGGGATTGCTGCGGACGCGGGGTAGACGGCTCTCTCCGGTGGGACATCCCGGCTGTCCGCCCTGCCCGCACCCCCGTGCGGGGCACCCGCTTCTGCGGTGCCGGGGCCCGGCTGGATCCAGGCCCCGCTGCAGGGAGCATCACCCCCCGCCAGCCCGCGTCCCCCAGCGCCCACTCGCATCTCCCACCCCACTCGGGTGCCGTGGGGCTGGCTGGAAGCGTTTGGCCCGGACCCCCGCCCTTGCCCCCCACCGTGCCTGTGCCGTGCCGTGCCGTGCGGGGATGCTGCCGGCACGCCGGGGTGCGGCTCGCTGGGCAGAGCGGTGTGCGGTGCTGGGTGCATGCTGTGCATGGTGCTCTTGAAGGGGGCGGGCAGGGGGTACCGTGCACCCACCACGCAGCCGGGGGCACCCACCTCCCAGCTGGGCTGCATTCATCACCCAGCCGGAGGCACCCACGACTCAGCCGGGCACACGCCCATCTCTAGCCGAGTCCCTGCTCCCGGCACAGGGCTGTGTGCGCCTGGTAGGTCCTGGTCCCCGCCAATCCTGGGGTCTCCACGGTCCCGCTGGCAGTCCAAGGGCGCTGTGGGCAAGCGCCGTGCGTGTTGCCGGCCAGGCGGCAGCTGTCAGCTCTGGGTACATCGCGCTTCCCGGCATCCGCTGCAAAGGAGCCGTCCCTGCCAAAGCTGCTGAGAGCAGCAGAATCGGTTCCCGGGAAGGCGAGTGTTGGTGCCGGCCCCCCCTCCCCTTCTCCATCTCTGAGCCCGGCCGGGCAGTGGTCCCTCACCATCCCCATCCTCGGAGCTGAGATGGCCCTCGTTCCCAGCTGCTCCATCCCTTGGTCAGCGGGGTGTCTGGCATTCGGTGCCCATGGTAGCAGCATCCCCCCTGCAGGGCCCGGTGTCGGGGTGCGAGATGAGGGGTGATGCTGCGGGGGCTGCATCGGGCAAGGTGATGTGGACAGTCCCACGGGGTGGGAGCCCAGCCTGGCTGAGCCAGGGCCTGAGAGGACACCGCGCCAGAGCCTGGCCCTGGGCCGGTGCCGGGGGATGCCGCGCTCTTGTCCAGCCGGGAATCCTGTGTTTAGTCTGGGATTCCCCCTGCTCCAGCCCAGTCCTGGAGGGTCCGACCATCCCCTCCCCCTGCCCGGCCCCGCGGAGGCTGCTGGGGCCCATTACTCGATCGGAAAGGAATTTGGTGCTGCTTTCTGAGCACGCCGACTCCCTGGAGCTCCCAGCCACATTGGAAACACATGTGCCGGGGCTGGGACGGGAGGCTGGGGCAATGTGACCCCTCTCTGGCCATGGCGTGGGGGTAGGCTGCTCTGCCTGCTCCAGTGAGCAGCAGGGCCATGCGAGGGCAGTGGGGCTGTGCTCCCCGTGGTGGTCATGGGGGATCCTTGATGGAGCCCTCTCTGGGCTGCACGAAGCTCCTCCACCTACGGGTGACCCATATACCTGGAGTCTGGGAGTAGGAAGGGGCTGTATGGGTTGGGTAGAGGGATTAAAGCCCACGGAAGGGAGGTAAATGACTCAAGATGCTGCCAGCACCCACTGTGGCACTGCTGGTCCCCACTGCCTGGGAGTTGTGGTGATGCTATTGGGTTGTGGGACACTGGGGATATCCTGGGGGATGCTGCTGGCCCTAACATGGCCCCCTTGTCCTGTGGACTGCAAACCTCTGTCGTGGTGTGGGGTCAGGCCAAATAGCTGGGCTATGTCCACGGCAAGCCCCAGATGCCCTGGGAGCATCCCTGTGTGGAGGCAACAGCCCTGTGCTCAGTTACCACCCTGCATGGCAGGGTTCCGGTGGGGAGAGGTGGGAGTGGATGCCCCCAGCACCCACAGGGCTCCACAGGCAGCGATGCCATGGCTCTGCCCTACTTCTTTCCTCCCATCTGCAGCCAGCTGCATCCCACCCTGCCAGCTTCCACCCTGCAGCCCTGGGCTCCCCCAGACTGCTGCCATCCTCCCCCATTTCTGGGGTATCAGGGACTGCATTTGCCACCTTTTCCCAGCGCTCACAGACGGTACTTTGCAGCTGTTCCAAGCCTGGAAGCTGGCGCCGGCTGGGGCGGCCGATTAGCGGGATCGGGATGTGCGGATTAAAGTCAATCTTGTTGGTGCAATTATCTGCGGCTCGCTGCCAGGGGCTTGGGGGTGGCGGGTGCCGGAGGCGGAGAGGGGCCCTTTCCCTCTTAGGCACCTGCCTGCCTTCCCCCTGCTTTTTAGCTCCAGCCTTGGCCCTGTTTTGGGGGTAGCTCTGCCCATGGGAACCCTTGATTGCTGTCCCCCAGGCTGTGCCTGGAAGCTGTGGGCTTGGGTGAAGACAGCTTTGCCCGGCACCGTGGGGATTTTGGGGCTCCAGTGAGCGCTGTATGGGCACCAGCAGCCAAATGCTGATCAGCAGAGCCGTGGTGCAGGGATGTGGGGGATCCAGCACGGGTGGCCCCGGCTTTCCGGGTGCAGCGCGTGACGGTGGCAGGCAGGTTTGGGTGCCTGCCAGGCCCCGCAGGTCCCCACTGCCTGCCTCCTCCCCCGCTCCCCTCCGCTAATCACCTCGTCATCGGGGCGAGCTGCATCCCAGCTGGGATGGGGGGGTTGCCATGGCGACGGAAGATGCTGGTTGCCTAGCAACATCCATCCCCTCGCCCACCCACCCTGGACCAATTTGGCATGCGTGGTCCCCCCTCTGTTGCTGGCTGTGTGCCCCTGGAGAGGGGCGGGCTGATGGGGGTCCCCGCGGAGCCCCCGGGGGGGCTGGCCAGGGCACAGTGGGAGCGACAGGGTGTTTCCCATCAGCTGGGAACGGTTTCCAAGGAACAGTCTCCATGACAGCCCCATCACACCCCAGCGGCACATTGATTTGCTGCTGTTGGTGCTCCGGCGTCCTCCCCCAGCCTGGTGCCTGCTGGGCTGGCGGCTCACGCAGACGGGCATGTGAGTGGCCCTGGGTTCCTACCAGGGGCACAGGGCTGTCCCCAAACCTGGCCAGTAGCTGGCAGGGTCATGGGGGGACAGGGACAGGCATACAAGGAGCTGTGAGGCTGTGGTGGCTTGCAGCATAGCAGTCAGTGGGTTCCTATGCCCAAGTGACCCTTCTGTCCCCAGAACTTCTGACCCTGCCCCATGGTTGCCAACAGGGATGGGTGGATAAGCCCTGCCCCATGTCCTGCCTGCCCTGCCTTGTAGCCTGGCCCTTGGTGATGGCAATTGACAAAGGCTTGGACTGGTGATGTGTTAGCTTGGGAACACCCACATGGCCCCCCAGGGTCTGCTCTGACCTCAGTGTGAGCAGGATGGGGAGGTGATGGGTCCTTCCCACACTCCCCTCGGCTGTGTCTCACCCACACTGTCTCCGCAGGGCCCTCTATACGTACGAGGATGGTTCCGATGACCTGAAGCTGGCAGCATCAGGAGGTAAGGTCCTCTGTCCCCATTGCTGGCATGGCTCTACCAGTGTTTTTCCTCACACCCACTCCTGGTGCTGGGTGGACATGGTCTGATGATGCTGTGCCAGGTGGAGGTTTGCTGGAGCTGTCAGGACACTTTGAGATCCAGAAGGTGATGTATGGCTTCTGCAGCGTCAAGGACCCCCAGGCTGTGCTCCCCAAATATGTCCTCGTCAACTGGGTGAGTTTGGGGGAGGGCCATGCTGAGGGTGGGCTGTGCTGTGCCCACAGGGACATAGCTGGGTGTGAGTGAGGAGCTGGCAGTGGCCAGTGGGATGCAGGTGCCCCACAGTCCTGCTGTTCCGTGGTCATCAGCGGGGTGGGGGTCACCTTCATCCCCTCCTGGCTCAGCCCCTCTCTGGCTGCCACAGGTGGGTGAGGACGTGCCAGATGCCCGCAAATGCGCCTGTGCCAGCCACGTAGCCAAGATTGCCGAGTTCTTCCAGGTGGGTGATGCTGGGGAGGGGGACAATGCCACCAGGGCACCAACCCTGAACCCTGATGGCTGCTTGTCCTCCCCAGGGTGTCGATGTCATCGTCAATGCCAGCAGCGTGGAGGACATTGACCCAGGGGCCATTGGGCAGCGACTCTCCAATGGGCTGGCCCGTGTCTCCAGCCCAGTGCTGCACCGCCTGCGGCTGCGTGAGGACGAGAACGCCGAGCCCGTGGTAATGTCCCCATGGCAGCGATGGTGATGGTGGCGGGTCTGGGGCGTCCCTCCCGCCCGGGGCTTCTGTCTGCTGCAGCCCCTCACCCTGTGTGCCCCTTACTGTCATCCTCCCTCGCTGATCCCAGCCCCTCCACCCCCCCTGCCTCTCCTCCATCCCAGGGCACCACTTACCAGAAAACTGACGCCACTGTGGAGATGAAGCGGCTCAACCGGGAGCAGTTCTGGGAACAGGCCAAGGTGGGGCATGAGGGGGCAGCCGGTAGTCCCTGGGGAGTGGGGTGAGTGATGGGCAGCCCTCTCATTCATCTCTCCCACCAGAAAGAGGAGGAATTGCGTAAGGAGGAGGAGCGGAAAAAGGCCCTGGACGCCCGGCTGCGGTTTGAGCAGGAACGGATGGAGCAGGAGCGGCTGGAGCAGGAGGAGCGGGAGCGGCGCTACCGGGAGCGTGAGGAGCAGATCGAGGAGCACAGGCACGGCAGGGGCCGGGTGGGATGTGGGTATGGGGTGGCAGCGTGCAGGTTGCCAGAGGCTGGGTGGGCACACGAGTGTCCCTCAAGGTATGGGGATGGCGCAGGGACTGGCAGGAGCTGGTGCTCAGCGCCTCTCCTGTGCCCCTGTCACAGGAGGAAACAGCAGAGCATGGAGGCAGAGGAGGCCCGGCAGCGCCTGAAGGAGCAGTCCATCTTTGTAAGTTGCCAGCATTGGAGTCGGGGCTGACACCGGGCACCATCCCTGGGAAAAGGATGTTCCCACCTAGGTGCCCAAGGCATCCCAGAGCTGGGAGGTGATGCTGCATCTCTTTCCAGGGGGACCAGCAAGAGGAGGATGACAGGCAGCATTTCAGGAAATCAGAGTCAGAGGTGGAGGTGAGTGCAGTGATGGCCATGCCTGATGCTGGTCCTCGCTCCCTGGCAAGCAGTGCCCACAGCTGGATGGCGATGCAGCTGGGGGGTGCATGGAGGGTGGTCCCACAGCCCCACACCACGGGGGCAGTGGGGCTCAGCCTCCCCCATCCACACAGGAGGCTGCTGCCATCATTGCTCAGCGGCCCGACAACCCCCGGGACTTCTTCAAACAGCAGGAACGGGTTGCATCAGGCAGCAGTGATGCTATCTCACCGGGCAGCCACAGGACAGGTGAGGGGCTGAAGAGGGGCTGTGGGCACAGGGGTGGGCACCGAGAGACTAGAGGTGCCTGTGGAGCAGGTGAGTGTGGTGTCACAGCTCAGTGAGTCACAGTGGGATGTGGAGGGACTGGAGATGCAATGTGGGGAGGGGGTGTGCCCTCTACCATCCCTGGCACTGCGGTTCTGGGTGCTGAGGGCACAAGGATGGCAGGGGTCATCCTGCTCTGCTGTGCCACCATCACTACCACCATCACTGCCACTGCAAATCATGTGGCCCCTGCAGCTGGGGCAGCTTGGCAGGGGTTGGATGTCGAGGTGTCTTCAGCAAAAAGGGGCTCATCCTGGTCTCTGCTTGGTGTCATCCACTCAGCTGTCACAGCACTGTGCCAGCAGCCAGGTTGTGTGTGTGACAGTAGCGGACAGCTTGGAGGTCCAGCGATTGCTTGGGAACACGTCCCATGGTGCCAGCTAAAAGGTGCAGGAGTGAGTGGGGCAGATGTGGGGCACTCAGCGTGCTGCCAGCAGGTGGGAGTGGCCTATGGAGAGGCTGGGCTGCCCCACAGCCTGGGGTTCAGCCCCGGGACTGTTTTTACAGCACTCAGGCACAGACTGGCTGTCCTGGTGGGTGCCTCCAGCTGTGAGGCTGTGTCATGGTGCTGTGCTTGGAGAGCTGTGCTGTGGGGCTGTGCTGGGAGGGACCCTGTGATGTGTGTCCTTGCTGTGGTGTTGTGCTGTGGGTCGTGCCATGGGTTGTGCCATGGGCTGTGCCATGGGGCTGTGCTGTGGGGTTGTGCCGTGGTGCTGTGCCTCAGGGCAGTGCTGTGGGCTGTGCC
The DNA here is from genome assembly GCA_013399695.1 of Formicarius rufipectus. Classification (NCBI taxonomy): domain Eukaryota; kingdom Metazoa; phylum Chordata; class Aves; order Passeriformes; family Formicariidae; genus Formicarius; species Formicarius rufipectus. The sequence goes on from VXAU01002515.1 coordinate 1,791,888, forward strand.
ATGGGGCCGTGCTGTGGGTTGTGCCATAGATTCATGCTGTGGGGCTGTGCTGTGCCTGAGCAGACAGCTGGTCCCACGGCCATATTCTGGCCTCTTTCCTCACCTAGCCAGGCAGTGTTGCCTCCCATCTTTCCGTCCTGCTGCCTTTCCATCCTCTTGTCCTGCTATCCTCCTGCCACGCTGTTGGTGCTGCCTCCCATCCCTCCGTCCTCCCATCCCGGTGCCCTGGTGATCCAGCCCCGCCATAAGTGCGCTGAGCAGGGACTGACCCATCTCTTTGCTCTCTCTCTCTCTCTCTCTCTCTCTCCGTCCGTCCGTCCGTCCGTCTGTCTTTCTCTCACAGGTCGTCTGCACTGTCCTTTCATAAAGACAGCTGACAGTGGGCCGCCTTCTTCCTCTTCCTCCTCCTCCTCCCCCCCACGGACCCCCTTCCCCTATATCACCTGCCACCGCACCCCAAATCTCTCCTCTTTCTTCCCATGTAGGTAGCTGGGAGCTCCCGGGCCCACAGCTCCGGGGGGCTGAGCCACGTGCAGCTGCCCCAGAGCCCCCCCCAGCCCCACGGCACACCGGACTGACAGCGGAGGCATCGCCCCTCCTGCGGGCACCCCGAGGGGGACGGGCACCCAGACGGGACTGTGCCTGCACTCCTGGGCACTTGGCATGCCCTGGTTGGGGCTGTGCCCCTGGGGAGGGGATGCCGGGCAGACTGTGCCCATTGGTCAGATGGGGACAGGGCAGAGCTGTGCCTGGGGAGGTGATGCTCCGTGGTGGGATAGAGCAGGTTGTGCCTGTGGAGTAGAGGGGGCACAGGTTAGGGTCTGCCAATGGGGCATAAGTAGGAGAGGACAGGTGGGCTCTGGATCATGTAGGACTGTGCTCATGAGGCAGCATGGAATGGAAAAACCTGTGCCCAGAATCATTTGGGGCTGTGCCTGTGGGGCGGAAGGGAAAGGGACATCTCTGCCCTGGACCACACAGGACTATGACCATGGAATGGGACAGGTTGGAAAAGGCTCTGCCTGGAATCATGTGGGGCTGTGCTCATGGGGAAGAAGGGGACAGGAGTGGGATAGGACATCTCTGCCCTGGACCATGGAGGACTGTGCCCATGGGACAGAATGGGATGGAAAACGTGATACCCAAGATCATGTGGGACTGTGTGGAATTGGCCAGGCCGGGGGGGGCCGTGTAGGGTTATGCCACTGCCAGGCACCAATGACAGGGTACGAAACAGTGCCTGCAGAGGCAAGACAGTGCCAGGGCACAGCTGGGTGATGCGTGGGCAAGGCCAGTGGGCACCAAGGCAGAAACAGGGCTGCCAGTCCCTGTGCTTGGCAGATGCAGTGGACTCACAGGGGTGGTGGGGATGCCTGGAGGGGGCACGGTGATTGCTGCACCCATGGGAGCCTCTGCCATGCCACCCAGGAGGGGACGACGTGGTGGCTGCTACCTGGCGATGTGCATTTGGCATCTCACAGCTGGGTTGGTGTGGGGCAGGAGCGGTTCTGGGGTGCTGGTCCCCGCCTCGTTGTGGGCAGCCCTCCCACGCCACCCCATCTCCCTTGTCTGCAGGCAGCCAGTCGGACGCCTTCCGCAAGGCTTCGGCAGTGGGCTGCAGCCCCTGCGAGCCCAGCCCGGCCGCCTCGCCGCTGGGCGACCCGGGCACCCGCGCGTCCGCGGACGAGACGCTGGCAACGCCCAAAGGTGGGCGCAGGGCTGGCGCTACCTCCCCCTGCCCGGGCCCGGCCCCGTGGCTTCCCATGGCGCATCCCCTGCCGCAGCCCCCGTGGCTATGCTGCAGCCCTGCCCTGCAGCCCTGCCCACTGCCCTTGCATTGCTCAGTGCATCCGTGCTGTCCCATTTGCATCCCTCGGCATGTCCCCATCCTGTCTACTGTGTCCCACAGCGCATCCCCCGCTGCAGCCCCCGTGGCTGTGCTGTAGCCCTGCCCTGCAGCCCTGCCAACCACCCTTGCCTTGCTCAATGGCTCCATGCTGTCCGGTCTGTATCCCTTGGCATATCCCCACTGTCTCTGCTGTGTCCCTCAGCACATCCCCGCTGTTCCTGCTGCTCCGTCCTGCTGCATCCCTGCCGTCTCTGCTGGATCCCCCAGTGCAGCCCCACCACCATTGCTGTATCCCAGCTGCCTCCAGTGCAGTTTCTATCACCAGTGCATCCCTGCTGTCTCTGCTGCACCCCGCACCGTGCATTCTCCCAATCTCCAGTGCATTCCCCATGCTCCTCCCTACATGCTGGCTATCGCTGCTGCATCTCCCAGTGTGATGCTGCCCTATCTGCACCGTCCCACTGTACATCTTTGCCAGGGCTGCCGCATCCTTCTGTGCATCCCCTCTGCAACCCAGCCAGTTCTGCTGCAGGCACCATGTGTCCCTGCTGTGTCCCCACTGGCCCCTTGGCATCTTCTGGTGCATCCCAGCTTTCCCTTCTCCTGACCCCTCCATAGCTCCCTCTGCCTCCCAGCTACTTCCCAAGGAATCCCCTTGCCCCCTCCCCATGTCCCCTCACTCCCTGGTCCCCTGGTGTGTGCCACAGTCCTCTCCCTGGCCAACCACTCCCACCCATCCCTGCAGAATCCCCACACTGTGTCCAGTCCATAGGACTCCAAGTATCCCCCAGCTGCAGCCCTGTTCCTGGGTGACACCCAGCCCTGGATGAGGGAGTGTGCCTTTACTGACTGCTGTCCCCTCCTTGCAGAGTCCCCCAGCCCCAGCGCACAGGAGCCTGGGCCAGCCACACCCGAGCAGCAGTGGCCCTTCCCAGGGCCCGAGGACAAGGCCACTGAGCCCCCCGGGGACGAGCCCAGCCCCAGGCCGGTGTGGACAGCAGGGGGTGATGCCCTGGGGGACCTGGTGACCCTGGAGCCCACAGAGCCTTCCCCACTGCCCGTGGCTGCTGAGCCTCAGACTGGGGATGCTCCCAACCCCGAGAGCCTCATCGATCTGTGGCAGAGTGATGGGGCAACCCCCTCAGCTGCTTGGCCCCTGCCTGCTGCCCCTGTGCCCGAGGCACCCCCATCTGCACTGCCTGAGGAGGGGGCTCTGCTGAGCCTGGACGAGCTGCCTGAGCCCCCTGCCACCTTCTGTGATGCGGAGCAGGAGGATGAGGATGAAGCAGCTGGTGAGGGGGACCCCCAGTCCCAGGGGCTCAGCTGCCAACATGTGCCCCAGGAGGACAGTCCAGGCAGAGAGACTCCCCCCATCACCAATGGGGAGATGGCCCCCAAGGATGGAACGCCAGGTCGTGGTGAGCAGGTGAGCACTGTCAGCGGGGTGGGAGATCAGGGCATGATGGGGTAGCTGGGGGCAGTCCTCGGGGGTGGGTCTTGACCACCTGCCCCCCCACCACCCCCAGGCCAGCGAGGGCTACTTCAGCCAGTCCCAGGAGGAGGAGGTGCCCCCCCCCGAGGAGCTGTCGGCCAAAGCCCCCCAGCCTGTCTTCTACAACAAACCCCCAGGTGAGTGAGGACAGTGAAAAGCGAAGTCTGTCCCTCCATGGGGCACCCCATGCCATCTTGACTCCTTGTTCCCTATCCTGCAGAGATCGACATCACATGCTGGGACACAGACCCCCTGCCTGAGGAGGAGGAGAGCTTTGGGGGGGCCCTGTAAGTGCGGGCCCTGCTGCCGGTGCAGGCAGCCTGCCCCGGCCGGCGCGGGGCATGAGGGGGCTGCAGCCAGGGGCCGGGCCCCCCTCACCCCACTGGGGCCCCGCAGGATGAGGTCTCCAGGTGGGGGGTCGCCCCGCTGCAACCCTGCCCCGGGGCACCTTTTACAGCCCCCCCTTCTCCTCTCTTTTTTAAGTTGTCGGTAGGAGCCGTGTCAGCCCCCCAGTCCCCCCCTAGCAGCCTCCCTGATACCCCAGCACCCTTTTGGGGGGGATGACACATGCTCGCATCCCCTGCCTGGCTGTGGGACAGGGTCTTCGTTCTTTTCGTGTNTGAAAATGGCAATAAAGTGACCCAACCGAGGCGAGGCTGCAGCCAGCGGCGTCCCCCCCCAAATCCCAGCAGGGAACTGGTGTTGGGGCTTTTACCCCTGCCCCACTCCTTCCTCGCTGGGAGCTCCATCTCCCCCCTGCTTGGCCCCTGCTTGGCCCCTCTCCCTCATTCCCCCTGGAAACTTTTTGGAAAGCACAAGTTCTGTACCGGCAGTGTGCTCATGTCTGTTAATAAATAAAGCGTCTCCCATGGGGGCTGCAGCCTGCTGGGGGTGAGGGAGGGCAGGGAGTGGGGGGTCCCATGATGCCAGCCTGTCGGGAGGCAAACCCGAGCCACAAACTTTTATTCTCAAACTGTAACAAACAAAAAGTTTAAGAAACAGAGCAGAGTCCGGGTCCCCAGCACCCCCGGCCATGGGGGGGCTGGCGGGGGCCAGATGGGGAACCAGCCCCTTCCGCACCGGCGGCGATGGCCCGCACCGGGGCGGGTGTCCCCGGGGTGACACGGGCATCCAAAACCACCCACCCCCCAGGTGCATGGCAAGGTCCGGGGGTCCCCCGTGGCCACCGTTAGACAGCGGTAGTCCTGCCAAAGAGGGGCATGGAGACCGGGAGGTGCCAGGGCCCCGGCTCGTAGGTGTCCCTGCTGCTGAGCTCCGAGTCTGTCCAGCTGGGAAACATGCGTGGGGAGCACTCCTGCTGCAGGTAGAGGTCCGGGCAGGCAGGGCCAGGGCTGGCTGAGCGGGGCAGGTGCAGCGCCGAACCATAGCCGGCATCGAGGAAAAGTGGTTTGTAGCTTGGGGGCTGCTCCTGCTTCTCCAGCCGCTCGTGGCTCAGGAAAGGGGCGTTGATTTTGCGGTAGAGCCCCCTTGTGTCCATCAGCACCTCGCTATATGGTGGGGGGGGCTCTGCCATCAGCAGAGCTTCCTCATAGCACGGCGGCTTTGACAGGTCCGACTCTGCAAGGCAAAGCCCCCCCCGGACCCCTGCTGCTGTCAGCGCTGCGCTCCGGCTCTCACGTCGTATCCCCCCCAAAACAGGGGGAGGCACGTGCTCCGGGGTTGCGAGAGCCCCTCCCTGCTCCTTACCGTGCCGGCAGCTCCAGGGCCGGGGGGGTGGGATGTGGTGGGGGTGATGATGATGGTGGGGCTCAAGGCGGAGGCGGTGGGGAATGGCGATGCCGGGGGGGCTGCCCCTGTAACCCTCGTAGTGCAGTGGCTCCATCTCCAGTGCGCGCAGGCTCTGCTCCCGCAGCCGCTCCTCCTGCTGCCGCTTCACCCGCCGCCGCAGGTAGCTGCAGAAGCAGCACAGCAGCACGATGAGGCCCCAGATGAGCCAGAAGCCCGCGAAGCAGGTGAGGAAGGTGTAGGTGCCCTGGGACATCACCATCTTGNCCGTGTGGGCCGCCGGCCTGGGGGGGGGGCCCCCGCCTCTCCCTGCCCTTGGGGTGGGGGACGGGATGCTCAGGGCGGCGGCAGGGTCAGGGAGGACCCGGTGCTGTCAGGGCCGCCGAGGGCATCTCCCCGGGCTGTGCCCGGCGCCGTCTCCTCTGGCCCGCGGGCGCCCGCAGTGCCGTCAGGGGTCCATCCTCGCCATGGAGCTTGGGGGGGGCTGGAGCGGGTGGGTCAGGCGTGGGTGCGCTGGNAGACGCGAGCGTGAGCGACACGGAAACGTGGACGCCCTGTTCCCATGGTGACTCGCTCCACATGCGCCGCAGTGCCCGCAGCCAGGGGGGAAACCTTGGCTGGCCACCCCCACCATGCACCCCACTGTCGCCTCGATGGCTGCAAACCTGCACAACCCTACCCTGAGTCCCCCTACAACACTGCTGGGTGCTCTGGGGCAGGAGAGGGATGCTGCAGTCCTGACCTTCGAGATCATGGGGTACTCACTGGTATCCCCTTCTCCTGCCCACCCACTGCACCCCAAATTGACTGCCGAGTCCAGGCAGTTCATCCCGGTGCTGCCACAGACCGGAGTGCCCTGGGGAGAATGAGGGATGTGCAGAGCCGCCAGTTGCCCGTGGCACGTGGCAATTGCTAGAGCATGTGCACTGTGGCCATCGCTGGCCTCGCAGCCGCCGGGGGAGGCTCAGGGGACAGCAGCAGCTGGACACAGCAATGCAGGGGGCACCTGGACACAGCAATGCAGGGCCAGCGGGTGGTGACACCGGGAACCATCACCTCTGCCAGGTCCCTGCCTTTAGGCAAGGTGATGACTTGGTCACATCTAGCAGAGCACCAATGGCAATGGTGTGTGCCAGGGGCAGGTGTGCTCATCAGTGAGTGGGGAGCAGCACCCATGGGTGCTTGTGGGCAGGCATATAAGCACCCATCAGGATTCTCATTATCCTGGTGTGAGAGAAAACGGGATCGGCAGTAGGAAGGAGGGTGAGCCTGGAGCGGCGGCAGCACCACTGCTTTCCTGTGCCTCCACTCGGAGATGGGCAAGGGATACAGGGGTGCTCGACCACCCCGCGGGCCAGGGCCACGCTGCCGGCCAGGGGCCACGGCAGTGCCACCGGGTGCTGAGGGTGATGGCAAGGCCGGAGGACCGAGCCCGGCGGAAGGAAGGAGCGATGGGGAAGGAAGGAGCATTGGGGAAGACAGGAGCGATGGGGAAGCAAGGGGTCAGAGGGCCTAGCCACGCTCTGGCAGGCAGCGGGGGCTGCTCCATCACGCAGACAAACGCGTGGGCAGCGGCAGTAATGCGGTATGGGTCTGTTGGGAAGGGGTGCCCCTCTCTGGGGAGGGGGTCACCGCTGCCCGGCTGAGGCCACTGGGTGCGGGCTGGGGTCGCCGGCCGCGGCTGCAACAGGCTCCGCGCCGGCAGCCTGGGCATCCCCGGGGAGGGGGGCACCGTGCGGGAAGGGCCGTGGGTCGAGCCCCGGGATGAAGGCTGGGGGAACACCGGGAAGCGGTGCTGGGCTGGCTGGCGGCGCCGCGGACCGGGGGCGTTCGCAGCTG
>VXAU01002515.1:1799338-1817432 GCA_013399695.1 Formicarius rufipectus
CCCCCCGGCACCCCCCCGCCCCGGGACCCGCCGCCAGGGACACCGGCACTGACAGGGGATTCCCCCTCCCCGCCCCCGGGGAACGGCGGTGGGATGCCGGTGGCGGGAGGGACGGGGCATCCCCCGGGAGTGGCCGTGGGAGCCTCACGGGGTGGGGGACGGGGATTCCCGGGTGGTGGCTCCCGGTCCAGGTGGGGTGATGGCCCTGCGGTGCCCCGTGGGGTGGTGCCACGGGTTCCCACGGTCGGTGGCCTCGCATTCGCCTGGGGGGTGCCCAAGGGTTGTCCCGAGCCTCCTCAGGGGATGACAACCTCGTGCTTCCCAGGGTGACAACAGCGAAAGGACACCAGCAGGGAGGGCAGCCCAGCCATCGGCAAAACCTTACCGAGCACTGCTACAGCCCATCTCCGGGCACTGCAGTGGGAGGCAAGGCTCTGTGGGGCAGTGGTGCCAGCCTGGCCCCGAGGACAGGGAGGGACAGAGGTGGCACTGGGCGACACGGCAGTCCGTCCTGGGGTCACCCCGCTCCCTCAGAGCTGTCATACTTCAGAGCAGACCCCTTGCCAGCCTGGCCTGAGCAATTTTCCCCTGTGCTGGGGCTCCCCCAGCCATTTGCCATCAGGGGGTTGTCACCAGTTCTCTGCTGTGACAGTGGTTGTGGCCCCCATAGGAGACCCCTATGGTTCCTTGAGACTGCGCCAAACTCGGGGGCGAGAGTCCCCACTGCCCCTTTGCTGTGCCCCGGGGCTGTGCCAGGAGCAGGGCCAGCATGGTTAAGGGGCAGAGCTGTGCCAGATGCTGGCTGGGTGACACGGCAGGGTGCAGGTGCCCCACGCAGGCCATGACCCCTCCGCCGCTTCCTCCCTGTGGGCTGGGTGGTGGGTGCCCGCTGCGGCTGCACACACAACACATTGTTCTGCTGGGCCCTGGCCAGGAGGGCTTCCTCCAGCAGCCCCACCACGTCGCACACATCGGCCACAGTGGCCATGAGTCCCCCGGCCCCCTTGGCTCTGGCCCCAACTCACCTTGCTGGATCTCTCCTCCTGCGATCCGACCTCACAGCGTGGCTGCAGCGGCTGGGCAGTGCCGGCTTGATGGTTGTGGGGGTGCCCCAGCAGCACCCAGGGTGGGCAGGGGGCTGCAGCCATGCGGGGGTGCTGGGGTGCTCCCCTGAGGCATGGGCACCACAGAGGTGGGGGGCACGGCGGGGCCCGCGGGCATTGTCAGGCCAGGCCAGGGGCAGGTGAGGGCAGCCAGGCCTCCGGCCCCGCCAGTGCCGGGGGCCGGGAGCTGCCTTCCCCTTCCCTTTGCCGTCCCCTTCCCCACGGCGGCGGGGGGAGGCAGGCGGGGGAGCGCTCCCCGAGCCACATGGTGGGATGGAGGAGGAGCCGTTGCCCAGGCAACAGCTGAGAGCATCCTTCATCCCCGAAAATGGTGTGTGGAGCTGCCGCCACAGCCCCACAGCAGAGGGCAGTGCCCAGGGCCCCACCCAGAGCTTGCCCATGTACATGGGGATCAGATCCACCCACTCTAGCTCTGGCCATACACCATCATTCTCACACCTGCACACAGCTATGCCCAGCAAGGATAGGGATGGGGATGAGACACCATCAAATGCTAAGGCACTGCTGGGCAGGGGGAGCTGGGGACAGGCAGAACCAATTCCCTGCCCTGCTCAGGGCTGGCCATGGCTCTGCTCACACCCTGGCCCTGCCTTAGAGTCACCCAGACTTGTGACAGACACACGAACACGCTGGTGACCCCAGGACCTTGGTACCAGGGTGCCACAGCCCAGGCGATGCCAGGAGGACAGCAAACATCTCTACCAGTGTGGTGGGAACAGCAATCTCCAGGCACTCCCCATCCCCCCCCCGCCAGCCTTCCTTCCTTCCTTCCACGGCTGCAGAAAATTCCTGGATTTTACCCCAAGATGCCCCCTCTGAGTGTGAGAACTCCTCCTCGGCTCGCTCCCATAGCAACTGTTCCCTAGCTACCCGGCCGCACTTGCTATTCTCATCCCAGTGCAGCTGCTTGTGGCCCCCCTGCACTGCACACGAAGCTGTCGCCACTGCTGCCAGCCCTGGACCCCAAACCCACCCTGCACCCCCCACCGGGCTGCCCCCCTTTTCCTGCTCCCCTCAGTAACCATCTTGACTCACCCCACATCACCCAGCAGCGTCTCCCCTTCAAGGGGCTGTTCCTTGGGCTAAATTAACTCTATCCCTGTGAAAACCAGGGCAAGCACTGTGTGTTGGTACAAGGCCCCCATTCACAGTGACCCCCTAAAGCTGCGATGCAGTGACCAGAGGGCAGCAGGACTCTGTCCCAGCCCCACAGCACACCTGTGACAGGTCAGGAGGGGCTCTGCTGAGGGTGGACATGACACCAAGGGGACCACACCAGACATGAGCATTCCAACAGCACAAGGCCTTGTACCTGTCATGCTCCCACATTGACCCAAACCGTGGAGCCGAAGCCACCAAGGGTCACCTGTGGCATCCAGGGCTCAGCCCTTGCTCTGGAAGGCAATCCCCTATTCCCTGCAGGACAGGGACACCAGTAGAGCCTATGGTGGCCCAGAAACAGGAGTCCCTGCTCACCTCCTTACAGCCACCAACCCCATATGGCCCAGAGCAGGACCCTTGTGACATGAGAGCAATACAAGGCATGGCAAAAGGTTAAAAATTTAAATATTCTCCAACTTTAGTGCAAGGCAAGCAAATGATACCACAGGTCCAAGTAGGTGCTCAGCCCCCCTGGGGGGCCTGGCTCAGAAAGAGCAGAGGCAGCAGCACACGCACACACGCGCGTGCACATACACAGAGAAGGGATCAGTTATTGCTCAGGACACAGCTGGGATGAGTGTGCACAAGAGGGCACATGACAAACAGAATAGAGAGGTGGGCTGAGCCCCAAGCTGCTCCACAGGGAGGTCTCCAGCCACTCCACTCTACCCTGCCCATGGGCACAGGAGCTGTGCTGGCTCCCCAGGACCTCTGGGGACACACATGAAGCTGGTCCCAGCTTACTCTTGGGTCACAGCTCCACATAAACCAAGGAAGGGACATTCCCTTTACCACAGCTTTGCTCCCTGAGAACAGGGTCCCTTATGTGTCTGCTCCTTCAACACTGAGCAGGGCCTGGGGAGGGCAGCATCCCTGGCATGCACAGGTCCAGAGCTGGTGGAACTGTGCTGGGGCCACCCTGCAGTGTGCCAGGGATCAGACCAACCCTCTGGACCCAGGTACTGCAGGAGTGGCTGTGTCCCACTGTGCCAGTGGTCTGGAGAGGGGCTCGGGATCAGCTTGCCAGAGCCGGCAGCATGTGTATGAGACAAGGCAGGAGGCAGCAGGATCCAGCAGACAGGGAAGTGAGGACAAGGCAGTGATGGTCTGCTGCCAGGATGCAACAGGAGATGCTTTGGCACAGTGCTTTCCTGTGCCTCGGGGCTGAACAATGGACTCCGCTGGAGCCAGGGACGCCTCAGCACGGCCAGAAAGGTCCAGGAAAGATGCTTTAGACACCTCAAGGCACAGAAGGCCTCTGCCCAGGACTCCCTGGAACAAAGCTGGGACTGTCACTCCCCCCATAGGAGGACATTTGTGCCTGTGATAGGGTGGGGACAGTGCAGACCCCCATCTACAGATTAAAAACCAACATATGTACAGAGCGAGATATAAATATACATCAAACCTGCGGTGCCACTTTGGCACCATGGAATGTGTCAGCAGAGCTGCTCCAGCCTGGCCTTAGCCCACGCTGGCATGCTCCCTCCCTCTCACTCTGGGCCCAGGAGGGGAGTGGCAGCCAGTGGCAGAGCACCATCCCAAGTGGCAGATTTGGAAGCGTCCGGGTTTGTCTCAGGGCTTGCCCATGGTCAAGAGGCAGTTCAGTCTGAGCCATGTGCTGCTGCCAGCCTTGGAGGCATCCTCACAGTCTTCAAATACAGACACGTAAAGCTGTAAACAAATCCACCTTGTGGGGCCACTGTGATCATGTCCTTCAGGCTGGGCACTCGGAGAGGCAAGGGGGTCCCAGGGGCTGGAGAACAAGCTGTGCTCTACAGCCGAGTGGGCTCTTCCTCACTGTCACTGCAGTTGCCACAACAGTCCTGAAGTCAGAAGGGCAAGGAGAGGGAGAAGGGAGGGAGAGAGGAGCACAGCAAGCAGAGGGTGAGCATGGTCACACAATCCAGCCTACAGCTGCCCTCTGGCAGGGATGGGCCGGGTTCTCCCCAGCCTGTGTGCAGGAGAGCTACATGGAGAAAAGACTGGAGGGGAACGTCCCAGATTGCAGAGAAACAGTCCAGCTGCCATCTGAGGGTTCAGCCCCTGGCAGACAGACTGATGAGCACACAGCTGGCTAGCTCAGAAGCTGGGAGGAAGGTGGGCTCTGGGGCCTGCAACCACCCAGGTAAACAGCTCAGTGCCAGCACAGGCGCTCAGCCCCACTCTGGACTCAACTGGCCATGGAAGCAGCTGAAGCCCTTTTTGCTGAAATAGGCCAATGCCAAACCCTTCACAGTTTCTCAACCCTTCTGTGTGTCCTGGACATCTGGAGAGGAGTGAAGAAAACTTCACACAGCCCCCTGGGAGCAGAGCTCCCAGCAGCTGCAGTGCAGGGGCAGCTTTGGCTCAAGCTGAGGGCAAGGCCTCCCCCACAAAGGCAGTGAGAGCAGGGAAGCAGGATTAGTGGCTCAGGAGGCAGTTAGAACAACAAGCAGAATGTGCTCTGCCAGGGGATGGGGATAGGCATTGAAGGACAACACTCCTCTTTCCCAGATCTTGCCATGTCCGCGGGCCACCAGGTATTTCCCTGAGCAGAGCAGCCAGGAGTGACTGCTCACCTCTGGAAAGAGAAAACACGTGGGAAATCACAGCTCAGCCCCTACTACAGGCAGCTGCCTATCCTCTGGCAGGTTCTCCTGCCTTGGGAAGGGTTGGGTATCCCCAGAGCTGGCTCTGGCTAGGGCAGCCCATTGAACCATGAAGCACAACTCAGAGCTTGGCATCAGGAGTCAGCACCGGGTGGCTGAGTGGGTTCAGAGCCAACCATGCTGGAGTCCCACAGCTGCACGCAGCTGCTGTGAGGCAGCAGCCCAGGCTTTGCCAGTCCTGGAAAGAAGGCAAAGACTGTTCCAGGAAGAGGAGACAGGCAGACAAGTAAGCCCACAGCAGCTGCAAGACTTTTCTGTTCTCCTCATCCCTCGAAAGAACTACTCTCTGCCTGGCTCAAGGTCTGGCACAAGTGCCCTGGGGAGTCCAGACAGCCCATTTCAAGAGCAATGCCTTGTTCAGGGATAGTATTACTCATGTAGGAAGAGAAATGACTATTTTAGTGCCTTCAACATCCCTCCACCTGTGTGCCTCCAGCACATTTAGCCAGGCCAGTCTTTCCCAGCCCCTTTGACTCTCTCAGCATGGCCAGTGGCCAGCCAGGTGAGGTTTGGCTCCCTGCAGCCTTGCATGGGTGCCCCCAAGAGCCGTGGGGTCCAGCCACACAACACCAGGGGAGACTCTGCCTGTTGCCCTCTCTTGCCCACCTCCCTGCCAGACCTGCCTGGCACAGGCAGGAGCAGGCTCAGTGCTGCTGGGGGAGTGGCTGAGGAAGGAAATGCTGGGCAACTCTTACCTGTCTGCTGAACAAACGCTGGAGTAACCCTTTTTTGGGCTGTGCAGAAGGCTGCCCTTTCCAGTCCAGGTCCGGGGGCACTGTGCCATCTGTGCTAAAGACATTCAGCTCCTTAAAACACTCTGTCTCAATCATCTGGAAGAGGGCAAAGAAAGCTGCAGCTGTTACATGGATTGTGTCACTAAAGGCCCAACAGTGTGTGAGAGCAGCAGGGACAGCATGTACCCTGCAGAACTCTGCACTTGGCCATGGTGGGCACAAGCAGAAGCAAAGACCTACCTCATTCTGCCAAGGAATGGGCACACTTCCTGTGGCAAACTTCTGGTAGAAGTCATTGTCTGTGGGCTCCAGCTCCACCCCTTTCACTGTAGAGAACTGCTCAATGTCCAGAACATCCTTGCAGTAGATGGCTTGGGGCTAAATAGCATAAAAATTGCTCTAATGCCAGGCTCCACCTTGATGCCACCACATTCAGTAATTTGGGCTCATGGCCAAGCCCAAGCCCCCACTCTCTGCAGCCCTGAGTTTGGTGGACCCATTTTGCCAGGTTCCAGAAACAAGAGGGAAGGTGATGGGCCCCATCTCCTCAGGTAAGCCATGCCAGTGCTCCCTCTTCCCCTGATGGCACCAGTGACTGAAAACGTTGGCATACAGACAGACACTTACATCTGGCTTGAAGGGAGGGTCCAGCATGCCTGCTTCCAGTCTCCTGAAGTTGAGGTGCTTGAAGAGAGGGTGTTCCTTCACTTCCTTGGCCCCAGCTCCTCGGCACCCCAGGCGTTCCAGAGGGTCTTTGCACAGGAGCTGCAACACAAAGGAAATCAGAGTCCTGGGCTGGAGCAGCCCTGGGTTCCTGCAGTAAGTCTCTAGGGGGACAGCACAAGCTTCTTAGGCATCTGGGAGAGCAAGGAATGACAGGGATGCACACTCATACCATGGTGCAGAGGGAGCGGGCAGAGGGCGAGAACTTCTCCGAGTACTCCTCCTGCACTTCCTTCACCAATCGCTCCACCTCCTCCCGCTTGATCTTCTTCTTGCGCTGCTGGAAGGGGGATTGTCCCTCGATCATCTCGTACACCAGGCAGCCCAGAGCCCACCAGTCCGGGCTGAACGTGTAGCGCTCATTCTTCACCACCTCCGGAGCTACAGGGGAGCAGGGGTGAGGGAACTGTGAGGGCAGGGAGGAACTGTGTGCAGTCAGAGGCCAGTTCTGCATTAAACCAGAGTCACTCACCCATGTAGCCAACTGTCCCCACCCGGCCCTTGATTGTTTGGCCCTCTGGCACATGCACAGCTAGTCCCAGGTCTGAGATACGGATGTGACCTGCACAGAAAATGGGGGTAATGTTTGAAGCTGCTAAGAACACAGGGTAACCCTGACTCAAGCAAAGTGAGAAAGAACTCAGGCTTCTCTTAACCCTCTACTCACCATGGTCATCCAGTAATATGTTCTCTGGCTTGAGGTCCCTAGGAGGGAAAGGACTCAATTAGCAAGAAGCCTGTTGTCAAAGCAAAGGACACAAGCAATAGCCACATCTCAACAAGTCCAAGATAAGCAGCACTGGGATCCAAGGCCCCTGCATCGGGCACACAGACAACCTGCTCACCCGCTGCCCCAAAGCTGGTCCTGCAAGCTCTCCCCTCCAGGGCAGAGAGACAAGCCATTACAACCTTCAGTGCTCTGCAAGGCAGCAGTGAGCCAGGGGGGGATTTCCTCTTTGTAGGTGCACAACTCACTACAGGGCAGCCCATGCAAAAGAGAAAGAGCAGAGGCTTCTCTGCTTATCCTGCCCCAGGGCAAGGCACAGGGGAGGACCAGAAGGGACTCTCTGGCCAGTGTTTAGCGATGCTGTCCTAACACTGCATCACACAACTCAGTGAGTACAGTCAATACAGTCAATCAGCTTGTTCTCCATCCTGCCCAGCTCTTGAGTGAATTGGAGCAGCCTACCCTCCTTTGTTCTAGTGTCAATACTGCCTGGGGAGTTCAGTGCCTGCCCTGAGGCATTCACAGCATGATCACATCCTGTTCTTGGCGATCATTTACCAGCACAAGGAAGCCAAGCTAAGTCCTCCCCTTCTCCCACGAGATCAGTTTTCTGTTCCCGATTCCTCTCAATCAGCTCCGTGCTTTCAAGCCTGAGCTTATTTTCTTGAGCAGAGAGATCCAGCTGGGCTGGTAAGACTACCAGGAAACCCTCTTGGTTCTGCAGCCCCTACAGGCACTCCCAGCAGGGACAGGCAGCACGCACCTGTACACTATCCTCTCCTGGTGCAAGTCCTCGAGGCCACAGCAGATCTCAGCAGCATAGAAAGCTGCCCGGGGCTCCTCGAAGCCAGCCTCTCCCATGTGGTAGATATGGAACTTGAGGTCCCCTCCATTCATGAGGGTCAGCACTAGGCAGAGAGCATCTTTAGTTTCATATGCATAGGCTAAGCTCACCTGCAATTCAGGGCAGAAATGCTGTTAGAAGACACAGCTGGAAGAGGGAGGTGCCCACACTCCCACATGGGCACTTTACCACCCAAGCAGCCACTCACAGGCTCACGACTGGGCCTTTGCCAGCAGAGAAGGAGCTCTGGAAACCCAGGGAGGACACGGCAGTTCCCAGAAGTCCCAGAACACCCTGGGCTTTCCTCAGACAGGAAGGACACTACTTCCCTGAGCCAGAGCTGCTCCCCTGCAGGGGCAGGTAGCATCCAACAGCAATGCCAGGGCAGTGTCTGATGAACCCTCCACAAAGGGAGGTTCAGGCTGTTCACAGCTCAGTGCATCCAGGTAGAAGTCCCCACCACACAGCTCAGGGCTGGGCTTCTGCCCACACCACTGTCTAGAGAAACAGTTCTTGCTCTTTTCTTGTGCCTCAGAGATCACAAAGGCATCTATCACACCAGATGGGTGTTTGGGGCTGATTCTGGGGGCATTTACAGCATGTTTAGGAGGCAGTACAAGGTCCTGCCACATCGCAGCCTTGTGAGAGACCTGCAGCCACCACAGCCCTACCCTATGGGCAGGGCCTGTGCCTGCCTCTCCACAGCAGCTGAGGAATATGGAGGTGCCAGGCCAGCTGGCTGGAGGGAGAATCAACCACTGCAGCAAAGTGAGAGCAATTCCAATGTACTTACTACAAACCTACTGTTCACTTTTTCCAGGATCTGTTTTTCATTCAGGGCCATGGCTTCTCCCTTGCGCTTTTTGATCCGTTTCTTCTCCAGTTTCTTGCAGGCATACATCTTCCCCGTGGCACGCACTTGGCAGGCACAAACCTGCAAAGGGGACAAGGCTCAGCACTCTCCCACTGCTGTTTCCAGGGTGGGGGTCTAAGTTCTGTTCCCAGGAAGAGCCACAGGAAGGCAAAGATATTCCTATCCCTGCCTCACTCTGAGGTTAGCGACAAGCCCATTGTCCAAGTGAGGAACAGGGAGCAGTGACAGCTCCAGATGTAACAGTGAAGCAGCAGAGAGCTCTGATGCCTCTAACACCTGATTCCTGGGAAGACAGAAGGCCACTCCAGAAACAGAAGGAAGCCTGGCAGTGACAGTTTCCAGGAGTGCCAGTTCACCTGTCAAGGCATGGGGAACAGACCTGATTCGGCCTAGGCAGCAGCAGGCTCCACAGGGCTCATGCTACCTACCCTGCACAACACCTCCCACACCTCCAGCACCTGGTGAGAGGTGAGCTCTTCCCCTCTCGGAGGGGAACCAACAGGTCATGCAATGCCCAGAACACAGCAGTACCCAGCACAGAGCCCCCACAACCCACTCGGGCGGGTGCTGGAGCAGCCTGTGGCACCCTAATGGACAAGCCAGGTTTGCCTCTGGCAGCAGGCAACAGTGGCTGCCTGCTACCCCGAATGCAGAGGAAATAGTGGTCACTCACCTCCCCAAAACCACCCTTACCCAGCACACGGTACTGGCGGAAAGTGTTTTTGGTCACTGGCTGCCTGTGAGGGAAAGGGAACCGGAGTGAGATGGGAGCTGGGAGAGAGCAGGGGCTGAAGCCCAAACCACCCCCACACCCTGGCCTGAGAGACTGTGGCTCACTCCAAACCCCTGCTCAAGCAGAGCTTGCTACCCTGTAAGGCAAGCAAGGTTGGGGCTGCTGCTGGTGCCAATAAATGGCCCCAAGGACAGCAAAGGCCAGGCCCTTGGCTCCTGCCAGGGTCCAGTATGGGAAGGAGCCCAAGGGACTCCTTAGGCAGCCTATGTGAGGAGAATGCAGGTTTCCCAAAAGCAGGGAGTGTTACCGTTCCAGCCATTTCCACTGCAGGAAGCGGTTGAAGTACAAGCTGTCGAGGTAGTCAGCAAAGGGAGCCACGCTCAGGTAGTCATGGATAAGCCTAGGAGAGAGCAGAGCCAGAACAGTTCCTGAGGGCTGATCACAGCCATGAAAAAAGCCAGATGCCCAAGGAAAGAGAATGTCAACAGCCCCAAAAGTCTGCTTACTTTGCCATCCCCTCACTCAGCTCGGTGCTGAATCACCCACATAGCCATGGCCCAGAAAGCCCCCTCTCCACACTAAACATGATGCAAAAGGAAAGCCCGTTGGAGGTACCACTGTGATGAACACAGCACCCTGGGACTGGGCTGGCTCTGCTAATTGTGGTCTCTTGGAATCAGCAAGGGCTGCAGGACAAAGGGCAATGATGGAATTGCCCCTCCACTCACAGGGCAAATGCACACACAGGCTGTAATCAGCTGGTAGCAACTTAGCACCAGGCACTGAGTTGTTCACTGTCAGATGAATATCCAGCACAAAAGGCCACAAGGGATCCTGCTGGGGAGAGCTAACTGCCTTGGAGAGCCGTGCCAGGGCTGTGCAGCAGAGTGAGGAGCCTTAGACACAGTGTCTAGACTGAAGACATGCATCAAGGAGAAGCGGATGGGCTCTCCCCTTTCAGAGTTTGCCAAAGCAGGCAGGGCCCAGCCCGGAGGCTCTGCATTCAGACATGACACTGGTTACCACACACGGAGCTAACACTCCCCAGAAGGCTGCAGCAAATGCATTGCCACAGCCCTGCACTCAGTTAGGCAACATAGTGCTCAGCTACTGTGCAGGGAGGGGTGGAGGTTTACCCAAGAGCTTCCGCTTTGCACCCAGAGCCAGGACCTCGGCCAGTGCCTCTGTGATGGGAACAGAGGTGACCTTAGAATGCTGCAGCAGCACTCAGCCTAACCCAAGCACAACAGCCACATCTGTGGCTGGCAGGAGAGGATAGCTGGCACAGGATTGCAGCCATCAGCTTTACTCAGCGAGAGCCTACAAGATCCTGGCACCACACTGGGAACAGCATTGCCTCATGCAGAAACAGGGTCTTCCCGAACGGCAACTCAGATCCATGGTAGACTTGAGAGGAGTGACAGAGGTTTCTGCAGGAGCTTGTGGCTCTCAGAGCTCAAGTTCCTTGTGCTAGCTTTCCTGTTGCTGTGCTGCAAATTGCTTGCCCAAAACTCCCCAGGCTCCAGCCTTAGCACCTCACCCTCCCAGAGGAAGGGACCACAGGGGACAAAGTGAGACAACTGCAGCATCAACTCCATGCCATATGCGATCTGAAGGCAGCCCTCCAACTTACTTAGTGCATTCCTTAAAGAGCTCCTTAGAAGGTTCCTGCTCCAGCCTCTCACAACAGGCATCCACCAGCTGTGAGGGAACTTCAGGCACATGGTCCTCACTCTGGGAACAAAGGGATGGAGTTAGACATAGGGAGGACAGCCCAAGAGTCCTGCCAGGACAAAGCCCATAGGAACAGCAGAGAGGTGCCCATCTGCTTTAGGGTCAGTGAGCAAAGCAGCGCGGTGGCTTGTACGATGGTGGGGTGGCTCAGCATGTTGGCTGTGCCAGGACATGGGCAATGACAGCTGTTGGCTCTCCAACTGCTCTACCCTTGCAAGCAGCAAACATAACCCTCTTACTCACGTTTGGCTTCAAGTACTTTCCTATCAGGTGCTGTCCACATTCCTTCCGCTTCTCATCTGGAGCCACTTCATACCCTGCCTGCACAGAGCAAACAGTGTGAGCAGCAGGTCCATCCAGGAACACAGCCTTGCTACTGGGCAACAGCTGCAGAGCAGCAACACCCTTGGCCCAAGGTTTCCCATGCTTTTCTTGAAAACCAGATCTCCAGCAAACAGCCCACTAAGCGAAGGCCCAGCCCTCTCATGGAGAAACTGCAATGCACAGGTTTTTCCTCCAGGAAAACCCTATGTGCCCAGAAGTAGCTGGCAACTTCCAGAGCATCCAGGGCCAACCAGCTCATGCCCAGGGTGCCAAGAACATCCCTGCCTCCCCCAGCAAAGCCAGATGGGCTTTGCTCTTACCACAGCATCCAGGAACTTGACGCAGCGGGACAGCTCCGGCCGCGTCTCGCAGAACTGTCGGAAGAGCATGTGCCCGATGGGCTGCTTTTCGCACAGGCTGTGGTAGTCCCGCTCTGCAAACATGGGGAAGATCACTGCCAAATCCCAAAGGAGCAGTCCCACCTCATCACTCCAGCCAGGCAGCACTGAGGGAATCGTGACTCCTCAGCTGGGCTGCTGACAGGACCCACCACCATGAGACTCCCAGGAGAGTGAAATGCACCCAGTGGGACAAGGGATGTTACTGAGGTTTTACATTCCCCTATGGAAGACCCTCTTCCCTGAAAGAGGATTGACATGCTGTTCTTTTCAGCCTGCCTCTCTTGTTTCTAGTAAAGGACCTTTTAGTCTCCTGTTTGCCTAGAGGCTCTCTTGTCTTCTCTCCATAGAGATCAACCAACTACTCCAGACACACAACTTTTCTTGGAACACTAAGAAAACACCAAGTACATTTCAAGGCAGATCTTCCAGGCAAAGAGTTGCTCTGATGACTCTTACAAACCACTCATATTCCCAGAGGCCTGAATGGAAGCAGCAGCAGCATCAAAATGGGAGGCACCATTTCCCACAGATGTTCTGCTGATGTGCACACAGTCATCAGACCTCCCCACTCCATGAAACAGCCACTTGCTTGTATATCAACTCCTACGACCCTCTAGACCTTAAGGATTCCTCCTACCCCCCTCTGAAGTCTGGCAGACCAGGCACAAACCCTTTTGACTATCCAGAGCACTTCCAGATCTCTACTTTTTTCCTCCCCTTCCACTCACAAGACATTGTCTGATTGTGGGCCAGACCACATTTCTGTGACAGCCACTGCCACTGAGTGCTGTGGGCTGCCTGGGATGCAGATGTGCATCCATCCAGGGGATCCCACTGATGAGTACTCCCAACCTTCCCCTCCCTGTGCAGCAGTTTCTCCCGAGGAAGCTGCAGCTTCCTGAGGGTGCAGGGGAATGCAGAGCCAGGCAGGCTGTGGTGGGGGAGGAGGTCACTTTGCCAGCTCCGCCGCACCAGCCGGTTTCCTTGTATCTGCAGGGGAAGGAGTTCCCTTCAGCTGGGGAGGACCAGAGTTTGCTGTCGGTGAGATCAGAAGCTTTTGGATGCCCTGGTTGCTGTCCAGGCTCACACGAGGTTACTCCCTGTGGTCAGGGCACAAAAACCTTAATTCTTCAGTGGGCAACCAGCCCACTGTGCCCACAATCCTGCCAAGACTCTGGAATAGGAAAGAAATGTCTTTCTAGCAGGGTGTGAGGTGAAAAGAAAGATACTCCAGCCAAAGAGTGCCTAAGCACGAGGAACAGGGTCATCTCTCCCATGGGAAAACCAAGCAAAGCAGCTGCCACCTGGGTCAGAGCACTCCTCACGTGTCTCTCCAAGGGGAAGTGAGACACGGGCAGTGACAGCCAGTGGCTGGGAAGGACTTGCTTCCCAAATCTCCCAGACAGCAGAGGCCACCAGCACTCACCTCTGGCTGGCAAATGAGTAAAGTTCAGTGCTAGAAAACACGTCACGACAGCCACAGGAAGGGTGGCTGCAGGCAGAGGATGGACAGAAGCTGAGGGAAAGCTCCGTTGAGGGCTCTCAAGTCAGAGGCAGAAGGGATTTGGATGATCAAGGTGGGAGGTGCAAGGAGAGCCATGTTCAGACCTTGCTACACAAAGGCAGACAGCAACAAATCCACGGTGGGAGTCTCCATACAGCTACACTTGGCTGTGAAGCTGGCCCTTAGGGGTGTGGCAGAGGGAGGTGGTGCATGGCTTGCACTGGGCTGCTGTGAACTTGGGGGTTACAGTGTGGATGAGGAAGGTTGAGTTACTCCAAGCACTACAGTCCCATGTGCCCCTCAAAGGAGCCATGATTCTCCTTGGGGCTGCCAGGACCTGGAAAACCTAGACAGGGCAGAACTGGGAATCCAAACCCACTCAGTTCAGTGACACTTGTTCTGACACAGGGCCAGAGCTGTGCCACTCTCCAGCTGGCAGCTGAATCCAGAGTGAAAGTTAAACAAGCTCTGCTCTTCCCAGAAAGCAGAGTATTCCCACCCTCTGTGCCCCAAAACAAGTTCACAGGATCTCAGGACCAAGCCTGCTGCACAAACAACATTAAAACCATGAAGAGTACAAAGTGCATTATGAAAATGATAGGCAAAGCCCTGCCCAGCTCTACATTCTCACCCACACGGCACAGCAAGAACCTAGTTTTGCCTGAGAAGAGCAGCTGCATGAGTGTTAGAAGCCAAGGTCTGAGGAGCAGAGTTGAATCCAGCCAGAGAGAACAGAGGACAGTAGCAGGACCTTTGTTACTTATGCAAAGGCACCCCAGAGCAACACTCCAAAACTCTGCAGCACCGAGCAGGTCGGTTTGCATGGAGTTGATGTATCTCTAATGAAGCTCATCACATACTCAGAGGTGTGTGGACACATCATTAGGCACTACCCAGTAAGTACCACACAGCTGTAACTTACCTACCCATTATTTCTTCCCTACACCCTGAGCTCCAGGAAATGCTGGCTGGGACTTGCCCTGTTAGAGGTCCCTGACACTTCTGGGTCTCAGCCTGGGGTGCACAACACCCACCCACACACTTGCCCACCAGCACTGGTGTCTCACCGAGGCTTTGCCGGAGATCCTCGCAGAGGCTGATGTGGGGGAACTGCAGCATCTGGCGCCATTTCTTGCTCTTGCCTTTCCGGTTTCCTCCACCACCTGCGAGGCACACGCAGTCAGTACCGTGAGTTAGGAAGCAAGAGTGTCCCACTGCAGGATCACCTCACCAGAGGCCGAGGAAGGAGCCTCCCTCTGTCCCTTTACACAAGCCCGGGCAAGGAAAACCAGACTCAAGTGGTACCACTGTCTCCTGGTGTGATGAAAGTGTTGGAGCCTTGATTGCCAGAAGAAGCAGTCAGATGTACCTCTGACCAAGAACATGAACACCTTTCATGATGGGAGAACCAGAGCAAGGGCAGGAGTGTCCACAGCCACAGGTTACTCTGTGCCTGCACTGGAGTTCTTGGCTCCCAGGCCTGTCCTCAGCACCTCTGCATAACTAATCACTTCTCCAGGCCATACCTTGCTTAGTGTGAAGCTCTTCCTGCTGCAGTAATGATGTTCGTGCCACCCACTCATTCCAGACTGATTGCTTACTCCAGGGAGGGGCTCATAGAGGGAAGACATGAAGCTGGGAGACAGGAATTCCTGCTCTAATCCTGGCTCCAGACAACTCACTGGATTGCCTAGGGCTCATCACTTCAGTTTCCCACCTGTGAAGTGGAGACACTCCCACCTTACTCTAGAGATAAGCCAGCCACAGAAAATCCAGATCCAAGAAGCAGGTATTATTGGGAAAGCTTCTAGATAGACCAAAAAATGTACATCACAGCAAGCACTAAGTACTGAAATACTGTTTGGTGGGATCAGCCAACCTCCAGGGATTGCTTTCCCCCTGTCCCTGTGCCAACACAGATACGATTTCCCACCTCCCTTTGGAAATACAGTAAACTGCCCTGCCAAAGTGGTTGGGAAAAGAGTTGGGCTGAAGGCTGGCTTTGTGGAACCGTGGGGGGATTGAACATAATTTATTACCTCTTGAGAAACACTTTCATAACACTTTCCTCCACTGCAGATGCAATTCAGCCCCAAACCCTAGACACAGTCCCTCAGCATCCAGCTCCCTGTGCCACAGGAGGCCCTGGATGGACATGCAGGTGGGATGGAGGCATCCCAGCCAGCCTTGAGCAGGGCCAGCCTCAGCTCCAAGTCCCTGGCACACCGTGGGTCACTGTGCTGCATCTGCCCTGTACCAGCAGCTGGGCTGCACGATTGTACAAACTCAGGAAGGAAGTGACTCAAGGGTAAGCAGAGTTGGAAGAAACCAGTGGCGCAGACACCTTCTTGTCAGCCCCAGCTTGTGACAATGGAGCAGATGCGGACAGTGAAATGAGGGCAGGGGAGGAGGACAGGCCATCCTCACCCCCAGAGAGCTCAGGGAAAGGCAGAGCAGAGCCCCACAGCACCCGGAGGTTACGTTTCCTTGAGTTGTTTGCTTTGAAAGGAGGCTCCAGCGCCCTTCACACACAGTTCTCCCCCACCCTCCCAGCTGATGGCCCAGAGGGGAACTGGGCTCCTGCACACCAACCTCCCAGCACCCCTGTTTTGGGGATGGGACAGGAGTGGGCTGCCTCCACCCAGAGCTCACCACCAGGGAGCTTCAGGGCTGGTGGTGGATGAGAGCTGGTGTGTTGTCCCCTCTGGCAGAGGCCAAGGAGAGAAGGATCCTTAACCTTCCCTGGGCCAAACCAAATGTAAGGCATGGTCATGCTGTGGTGGCAAGTGCAGATGGTTGTCAGCAGCCCCCCAGCACATCACAACTCAGCCCTGCACTCCCATAGTAGACTAGGAGGGTGCAAAGAGACTGGGCTGGAGCAAAGGACCCAGTGCTGTCAGATCTGGCCAGCAAAGTGTTTCTGTCCTGTCCCAGAGGGTGTCAGAGATCATCCCAGTGGCCACCACAGTCACCCAGCCACAGGTGGAAGAGTCATGGGCAGGCAACATGGCCACCTGTGGCTCTCACAGCCCAGCACAGTGTGATGGTGGTGTGCTTCTGTCTGCAACCTGCCCACTACTGCTGCGGGACAGGCACCAGAGGGACACCAGGAGGGACCACAGCAACCATTGGGCATCTTGTGCTGCACCAGCACCCAAACTCTGGCAAAACAGGAGCAAATTTCCAGGTCACTCTGTGTGAAGCTGGGTCTCGTGTCTGGAGGTCACAAATGGTACTGTTTGCTTTTGAACCAAACCTTGCCACGATGAACCTGAACGTCACGGTCCACCACAGTCAATGTGCCACAAGGACTTACACTGAGCCCAGTTTTCAAGCAGCTCAGAAATGCTTCTGCCCACGAAAATTTAATTTCGCTGCTCTTTGCTCCCACTAAATCTAATCTCTGAAGCCCTCTAACTGGATTTCAGCGGCTCTCTCGGGCTCCAGGATGGCTCAGTCTGGCCGGGGTTGGGACTGAACTTCCCGGCCACTGTAGGTGACCTACTGAGCCCCTCCGTGCCCTGCTGGGGTGGATCTTCCCTGCAAGGCACCAGGTTCCTGTGTGACACACCCATCCCCTCCGGAGGCCTCTCCACGCACCTCCCCGGTACCTGCAGCACAGCTGGGAGGCTGCATCCCCCACCCCGTGCCCCCTGGAGCCGGGGGACAGCCGGGGGACCCCGGCAGACCCGTGGCCAGCGCTGCTGCGAGGCGGGCGGGGCTCCCCGCCGCAGTCTCGGGACCGGTCCGTGTGGGGGAAGCAGCGCTTTACCAGACTGAAATCAACTTTTTTTTGTGTGTTTGTTTCCTCCTACAACACCCAAAGCCGCCTCTCCCCTGCGCCAGAGGAGCAGGAGCAGTCTCCGGAAGGGGCAAGGCGGAGGGGCAGAGGGGGCGGCTTGAACATGGAGAGGAAGCGAGGGGGACCGAGAGAGGGCTCAGCACCCCCGGAGAGGGCTCAGCACCCCGAGAAGAGGGAGCTCAGCACCTCCTAGACAGAGCTCAGCTCCCCCGGAGAGGGCTCAGCACCCCCTAGACAGAGCTCGGCAGCCCCAGGAGAGGGCTCAGCACCCCCGGAGGGAGCTCAGCACCCCCGGAGAGGGCTCAGCACCCCCTAGACAGAGCTCAGCACCCCCAGGAGAGGGAACTCAGCACTCCCGGAGAGGGAACTCAGCACCTCCTAGACAGAGCTTAGCACCCCCAGAAGAGGGCTCGGCACCCCAGGAGAGGGAGCTCAGCACCCCCAGGAGAGGGAGCTCAGCAGCCCCGAAAGGGAGCTTAGCCTCCCAAGAGACGGCTTAGCACCCCAGGGAGAGAGCTCAGCAGCTCCGAGAAGGAGCTCAGCACCCCTACACAGAGCTCAGCACCCCCAGGAGAGGGAGCTCAGCAGCCCCAAGAAGGAGCTCAGCACCCCGGAGAGGGAGCTGAGCACTCTCCAGAGAGCACTCCCCGGGAGCGAGCTCAGCACCGGCCAGCGGGCAACTCCCGCGGCGGAGCAGTAGGAGCCGACTGCCCAGTGGCGACCGCCACCTCCGCCACCAGCCCCCGCCGTTACCTCTC
>VXAU01002515.1:1817455-1842050 GCA_013399695.1 Formicarius rufipectus
CCCGGGCCGAGCCCCCGCGGGGGGCGGCACCGGCGGGGCCCGCCCGGCCACATCCCGGGGCCTGCCGCCGCTCACCTTCACGGGCCTTGAGCAGGACGGTGTTGGCGNCCGCCCGGCCAATGGCTGCCCACGCTCCTCCCGCGCCGCGTCGCCATTGGTCCATTCAGCCAGGAAGCCCCGCCCATTAGCCCCGAGAGGGGTGGGTGGGCGGAGCGTGGCCCCGACGGTGGGCGCTGATCGGAGGGAGAGGTGTCACTCAGGAAGCGCCGGGAAGGGATTGGGCAAGCGGCAGCGGAGTAAGACCCGCCTCTTGCGGTATCTGATTGGTTCTTTATCTGCCACTCAGCTGCAGAGTGGGTCTTGATAGGACAATACATAAAGGGCGGGGCCGAGAGGCTGTATATCAAGGAGCGCTGATGCCCCGTAGGGTCCTAGTGCGCGCTGATCGCGGTGGGGCAGGGGTAGCTTCACAGGGGTCTCTGAGGTGTCCGGTGCCCTCCTGACAGAGGCACTTACGTGTTTAGGGGAGCCTCTCACCTCTCTGTAGACGGGCGATGGGCTTCAGGAAAGTCCAAGCGGGCACGCGTGTGTTGGTTAATCCCGGTGTCAGTGTCGGGAGTGAGCTGAGCTCCGGCGCTGTGCCCGGCCTCCCTGGTCACCGCTGCCCCGGGGGGTTGGGGTTTACTCGTCCTGCACTGCACCCTCGTTCTGCTGGCAGCGACCCCGAGCTGGTGTTGGAGCTCCCACCAGCTTCTTCCCACCAGTGGTTTGCTCCAAAAGAAACTTCGATTGACAGCGTTAATTCAGTGTTACCCGCCCTGAAGAGAAGGTGCAGTGTGGGAACCTCTTCCCCCCGATCCCCGGTGAACAAGTCACTGGTTTCCCTGCAGAGCACCCTGGTCAGCCCTGTAGGTGACCTGCCCACCTCCCTGCTTCTCCTGGGCGTAAATTAATTAATCCTCTTAACCGAGTGGAGTCTGCCCTGCTTTGTGCTCCTTCTGGCCTTCAAGTGAGGATGCCACCTCTTCCCACGGCTCCTGGCTCCTGCTCCAGCCCAGGGATGGTGTCTCCTTCCCACCGTCCCGGCAGCAGGCTGGAGGTGGGCAGGGCACGGAGGAGAACACGGTGATGGGCAGGTCCCTGGGGGGGTAGTCAGTAACTACCTGGGACCGTGAGCACTGCCTGCTGAGCAGGAGGGAAGGGTTTGTGTCCTCGGGCTGTGGAGAGCTTGATAATAACACAAATTACTTCGAGCACCCATTGTCGGTGCAGCTGGTACTGCCTGTGGTCTGCTGGAAATCAGATGTTGCATCTTCTAGTTACAAACCTTATGGAGAGGAGGAGGAGGAGAAGGATGCTCTGCCCTGCCACACCTTGGAGGTGATCTCCCAGTCACTGCTCAGGCTGTGAGCTTTCCTCTTTTAGAGCTGTTTTCCTTTCAAAGTGGCACAAGCTTATTTTGAACTTCAAAAGGAATGACTTTCCATCCATTTCCATGATTAACCCTTGGCTTCTTATTTTCTGTTTCCTCCCAGATGATGTTTTGCAGCACTGTGACCAACAAGAGTTGTGGGCCCCAAGGCACTCCTAGAGCAGCAACAGTGTTCAGAGGATCCTGATGTCCCCAACAGAGCCAGTGGCAGCCCAGGCAATGAAACTGGCACTCTGCTTTTTAGCTCTGTGGAAGGGACAGAGTTGGAGAGGGAGAGGACCCCAAACCCAAGATTGTCAGGAGACTAATTCAAAATAATCTTAATAAATTGAAGAAACAGCCTGCAAATGCAGGATGGAGTTCCAGGCACAGGTGCTGCTGTTGGGCAGCAGCAATCAACACTTGGAGGGGAGCCACTTTCCTTGTCAGTTTCCTTGGTACTGGGGTCATGACAGCTCATAAGCACAGCAGGAATAAGGCTCATGCTGTGGCAGATGAAAGAAACTTTACAACTTTGGAATGGAAATGTCTGCTGCAGAGATACAGAGCAACCTGCTCAACTCGCCTGCTGAAGAGGGAGTGATGTGCTGGATGGGGGTGTGCAAGGGATGCTCAGTGAGGGAGCAATTCCTGAGCACCCCAGTAGCGTGTGGATACAAGAGGGGGACCATGTGCTCCCAACACCCCATCCAGCCCTCAGGATCTGATGTTTAGACATCAGCCTTCTGAGGCTTGCATGTTGCCCTGATGTGCTGGTGACGCCTTGCACAAGCAGAGAAGTCTCTGAGTGCCCTGCACTCCAGCTGGTCCCTGGCTTCCCGTGCCCTGCAGCATCCCAGAGCCATGTGCTTATGCCCAGGAGAAGGAACAGTGCCTGGTATCCTGTGCAGGGTGCATGGCCAGGGCACTGTGGGGCCCCAGGGTGCTGCCCATGGGGTTTGTGCCCCTGGGAGAGCTGGGCTGGCCGGGTCCCTGCCAGTTTCCCTCATGTCCTGGGTATTTTTAGAAGCAAAGTGCTGTTTAATTGTGAAAAGGCGAGTGGCACCCTCGGGAGGGGAAGTCAGGCAGCAGCGATAGGGCAGCTCCTTCCGCAGGCAGTGCCAGCACAGCTCCAGCCGCCGCCGGGGTATGAGTGCCGGACCCCATCCCAGCCCCATTCCACTGGGAACCTCTGCTGCCTCCAAAGCTCACACCATGGGCCTCCACACATGAGGCCAGCAGGCTCAGGGGATGGCCCAGGGGTCCTCACCACAGCCATCCCGTTCAGTCCTCCCAGCAACTGCAGCCAAGCTGCGCCCACCCCAGCAGGGGCCAGTGGGGGATGGCAGGGTCTGGTGGGGGCCAGTGTTCCTTGGGCTGCAGCTCCCAGGCGCCAGAGGCTGTTTTTAGCTTAGTGAAAGTCCAATGTTTTGAGATTTTCTATTTTGAGCAGCAAAGCTGAAGAAGTGGAGCAGCCCCTGACCCCTGGGTGTCTGTGCAGAGCAGGGCAGGGAGCCAGGCAAGGCGGGTGTGGAGTGGCTTCTGCCCTCGGGGGGATGTGGTTGTCCCTGGGTCTTCGCCCCACAGCTGCCTTCGTGGCCTCTTGCACGTCAGGCTGTGCTGGAGCCTGTTCCCGTGTGATCCCATCTCACACGCTCTCCCAAGGGAGGACAGCCTTTCCGGCACTGGGATGTCATTCCTCCTTTCCCTTCTGCAGCAAGATCCCAGTGAAGCTGCTGAGCAGGATGTGGTGTCCCACTCCAGACCCACAGGCCCTGTACCCCAGCATGGGTACATGTGTGCCCCCACAGAGCCATGACATGGCACTGCTGGAATGTCCCCACGGGTCACAGCCCTGGTGTAGAGGCACAGGGAGTAGACTGGGCTGCTGTAGTGCCACGGCCAGTTCAGCCCAGTGCTGGTGATGCTGCCACATGGAGGGTTTTCTCCCCCTGCAGCAGCTGTGGGGTCCATCCCCTGTGCAAAAGGATGCTGGGGGACATGTGCATTCTCCTGGCAGCAGGGAGGGCTGGTACTCACCAGAGCTGCCACAGTGAATTGTCACCACCAGTGCTGCAAGGGGTACAGAGGGGGTGACCCGAGTGACAGTGGGTGCTGTTTGCTGGGCTCCCAGCAGGCAGACACCAGCCCCGAGTACAGGCTTTGGTCTCGTTTTATTCAACCCTGCACTTCCAAAACTATCTCAAGCTGCACGCCAGCACTGCTGCCCAGAGTCTCTAGTGGGACCAGGTGCTGCCAGTGGCGAGTGGTGTGGGGCCACATCCCCAGTGTCCTGGCAGGTTCTTAGGTGCTGTGCCGGCGGGGAACAGCAAGGAGCCGGCGGAAGGCAGCACGGAAGTCCCGGTTGAAGAGGGTGTAGATGAGGGGGTTGAGGCTGCTGTTGCAGTAGCCAATCCAGAAGAAGAAGTTGAAGAGGGGCTTGGAGACATGGCAGCCCTCCCCACAGACAGCCCCCAGGCTGTAGGTGAAGAAGAAGGGGAACCAGCACAGCACGAAGGCCCCCATCACCACGGCCAGCACGATGGTGAAGCGCCTCTCCCGCGCCCTCACCAGCCGCCGGCGGCACAGCAACACGCTCTGGTGCTGGCTCCGGTGCCTCCATCCTGGCGTCCCAGTGCCCGACACCTTCCCATCGGTGGTGGGGCGTGGGGAGCGGGCAGCGAGGAGGGCGGCCGTCTGCCGGGCAGTCAGGCGGTAGATGCGGCAGTAGACGGCGACCATGACAAGGCACGGGATGAAGAAGGAGGCGGCGCAGGAAGCCAGCACGTACCAGGTCTCCTGGCTCAGGAGGCACTCCCGGCCCCCTGGCCGCGGCCGCAGGAGCGGTGGCAGTGCCACCAGGGCTGCTGACGCCCAGACTGCCCCAATCATGCCCTTCACCCGCCGTGGGCTGCGGCGCAGGTTGAGTCGTGCCGCCCTTGTGACAGCCCAGTAGCGGTCGAGGCTGATGGCGCAGAGGTGCCCAATGGATGCGGTGCAGAACAGCACGTCCAGCGCCAGGTACAGGCTGCACCACAGCCCGCCAAAGTACCAGTAGCCCATCACCTCGTTGGCCAGTGAGAAGGGCAGGACGAGGACAGCCACCAGGATGTCTGCCAAGGCCAGGGACACCAGGAAAAGGTTCTGTGGAGCCCGCAGAGCCCGGCTGGTGGAGATGGCCACCACCACCAGTGCGTTGCCCAGCAGTGTGGCCAACAGGACGGCCAGGGCAGCCAGCAGGATGAGCCCCGTGGCTGCGGGCGAGTGTGGGGCGCTCCCAAAGCTGCTGCTGTTACCAGAGGTGTTGGAAAGGGGGCTGGCTGGCTCCATGCCGGCCCGGCCCTTCAGGCAGACTCACGGAGCATCCCCCCAGGGCACTCACCGGCCCCGCAGCGGCAGCGGGCGCAGCCCCAGCATTGCTGAGTCCCCCGGGGAGTGTCCCGACTGCCGCGGCTCCTGCACTGACCTGGTCTGGTGGCGAGGCAGAGGTCGTTCTGGCACAGTGGTCGCCCGGCTGGGCATGTGGGATGGCAGAGCTGCTGGGAACACAGAGAGGCTCCCACGGTAGCGCTGCTGGCTCTGTTGGTCCCAGACTGGGAGGAGGGCGGGCGGGAAGGAGGGAGGAGGGAGGGATGGGCTGATATCACTGGCAGGAGCCCAAACATCTGTGGGCAGTGGGAGAAGCTGTTATTGCCAACCCTTAAAGGGCTCCCTCCGGGGTCACTGTGGCAGGAGGACTCCTGCCATGGGTGCCAGGATGCCAGGGGTGCTGCCCTGCTGTGCTGAGCTGAAATCATGCTGATACCCAGCCCAACAGCATCGCAGCACCCCAGCACCTCCTTGGCTGCTCCGTGCAGTGCCTTGCTCAGCAACTGCTGTGGCACACAGTGGGCCACCATGGACCCTGGAACTCAGCCCTCCAGAGATGAGGTGCGTGGAAGAAGAAGCTGCCTGTGACACACCTCAGTACAGCTGCCTGCACACTGCAGGGTTTAGCTGTGGCATCCTCAGCATGTGCCCCCCAGCACCAGCAGCATGTTTGGTGTGTCCCCAGCACCGACAATCATCTGGGGTGGGGCAGAGCGGTGATGGTGCTGAAAAGGGAGAGGATGGTGGGTGTCTGACACCTGTGGCCACAGCTGCAGCTCCACAGAGTTTGCAGAGGCAGCAGCCAAAGGGACACACCCCTGAGGCATGGGCACTTGGCCTTTATTAAACACCAGCTGAGCAGGGACGACAGAAACCCGAAGTCACAGGAGCAGCAGGCCAGGTGTGTGGTGCCAGCTAGAGCCGGGTGGCACCATGTGGAAGCGGGCGAGGGGAGCCCACTCGGATGGTGGGGCTGGGCATCTCCTCGGGGTAGGAGAGCACAGGGTTGTCCAGCCCCAGCCTGGCCTTGTCACGGGGAGCGCCCTCGTGCTCCTCCCAGCCCTCGGGGCTGCGGCATCGGTCGGTGCAGCAGAGGGTGGCCTGGGTGATGACCCGGTCGAGGGGCTGCAGTGAATGCATCCAGGCGGGGAGGAAGTCCCAGGTCTGCAGCCATTTGGGCAGGCGGCCGGGGCTGTGTGCCTGCAGGGCATTCACCAGCCCCACGAAGAAGAGGAGGCCGAGGAAGGGTGCGCCCACCCCCACCAGCGCCCGCCAGCCCGCCATGGAGATGCCGAAGATGAGGGAGGGCAGCAGGAGGAAGCAGATGATGAGGTACAGCACAGCAAACCAGCGGTACTTGGCCGTGCGCTCGCCCAGCGCCTTGGCCATGCGGATGGGCAGGCGGGTGAAGGGCAGTGGGTACCACAGCAGGATGCCAGAGATGTTGAAGAAGAAGTGGCAGAGAGCAATCTGTGGGGATAGCATCCCTGTTGGGCTGAGCATGTGGGCTTCCCCCAGCTCCTGCCCTGCCCGGTGCCCTCAGCCAGCCCAGCTATGGGCCGCAGTTGCACGCACCTGGAAGGAGCTGGCCAGCTTGTCCCCTGGGCTGGCCAGGGCGGCCAGGATGGCGGTGGTGGTGGTGCCAATGTTGGAGCCAAGGGTCAGTGGGTAGGCACGCTCAATGCTGATCACCCCCAGACCTGTGGGAGAGGCACCCCATCCCGTCACTTCTCTCCAGCACCATCCCCATGCTCTCCCAAGGAAGCGCAGCTCCTCCTGTCCCTCTGAGTGCTGTAGCACCCACAGGCCATCGCAGCAGGGACCAACACTTGGCAGGGAACCAGGCATGGCTGGGACTCACCAATCAGGGGTGTGATGGCCGATGTGAAGACAGAGCTGCTCTGCACGACGAAGGTCATCCCAGCACCCACCACCATGGCGAAGTACCCAGTGAGCCAGCTGAACGGGTGTGGGAGGTCTGCCATGGCATGGCCATGGGCATGGACGTGGACACAAACATGGGCATGGGCATGGATATGTGAGTTAGGGGCAGCCTGGAGCTCCTACATGGTCCTGGGGGGAGGGGCTGTGGGACCAGGCTCTGGGTATGGGGTCAGGCTTAGGTATGGGGCCAGCTGGCTAGCTGGGATGGCTGGGGAAAGGGAAAGGGGACACCCAGAGACCATGACAGCCATAAGCAGAGTGGGGATCAGGGACAGCAGGGGATGGGGGTCAGGGGCAGCCAGAGGCAGGTCTGAGGATGGCAGGTGGGGATGGGGATGAGTAGCTGTGTAGCAGGTGGTTCCTGTCCTACTCACCAGTGTTGATGACCTTCTGGATGGCTTTGGCCACCTGCCCCTTGAGCAGGGAGTTGAGGAGTTTGACCAGAAGGATGAGGCAGGTGCAGAGCACGACGAGGGACCCGGCCAGCAGCACCAGCCCCACGGCCAGGTCGGGCAGTGGTGTGTCGGTGAAGAGGTGCTCGCCTGCCCCACAGCATGGCTGGGCAAAGGGCTGGGGCTGGCCCGGCCCTGCTCACAAACCTGTCCCCACAGACAGCCCAACACCTGGACCCCAGCCCCAACAACTCCCAGCCCTGCCCCACATCATGAATCCAGCTCTGCTCCATCCCACATACAGCCCCCCAGCCCTGCCTGCATCTCCCCAGCCCCTGTGCCCCAGCCCTGGCCAAGCTCCCCAAACCCACTCACACTTCTGCCTGGTGACATTGTGGAGGATCTCGATGCTCTTAGTGCTGCAGTGACCAGGGGCTGTGCAATTCGGGGGAGACCCAAGCCCCACAACTGCCATCTGCAGGGAGAGGGTGGGCTGCAGCTGGCTCTACAACACCCTCAGCCAGCCCCTGCCTATCCTCCACCTCCATGGGATTGTTTGGTGGCCCCAGCAGGGCCACAGACCCCTCACCTGAGGGGATGAAGGGCCACACCAGACACGGATGAGGCTCCGGTTGCGCAGGCTCTCATCCCCCGTTGCAATGCCTGTGATCACCGACTTGTCCAGCTGCAACAACACAGACATTGGCGAGGGCCCTCGGGGTCTAACAGCACTCAGAGCTTGGGGACATCTTCACTGGGTTGGAGACAGCACTGCCAGCCTGGGCACTCTTGGATACAACCACCAACAATGGGACACGAGTGCTGGGGAACCACCACCAGGCTGGTGACACAACACTGGCAAACACAACAGATGAGGAAACCTGGATGATGAGCTTGGTGAAGGGCTCTGTGATGATCTTCAGCAGGTCAGGGGCATCCTTCCCACTGCGGATGTTAAAGGTGGCCACGACCAGGCGGGTGACGTGGTGCAGGTACCCACTCACCACCTCCAGTGGCAGCAGGACCAGCACTGACAGCCAGTTGAAGCAGTCGTGCACTGTGGCACCTGCAAAGGCCCTGTGTGGAGAAGAGGAGCCCATCAGCATGGGATAACCCTGGGGAACAGCCCCTGAGTGTCCTCTGACCCAACCAGCTCTCACCGTTTGAACTCACTGCGGTCGCCAGCCTGCATGAGGGCCACGATGGTGTTGGTGACAGAGGTGCCGATGTTGGAGCCCATGATGATGGGGATGGCAGAGCGCACCTCCAGCACTGTGGAGAGAGAGATCTGGTGCCTTGCATGGCCTGGCTCAGGATGACCTCATCCAGCCACCTTATCCCCCGGCCTTAGGTCCCCAGAAGCCTCATGGCACACTCACGCCCTGAGGAGACCATGCTGACGATGATGGAGGTGGAGGTGGAGGAGCTCTGCACCAGCACGGTCACCAGGATGCCCACCACCAGCCCAGCCACTGGGTTGGAGAGGATGGCATTGTCCTTGAAGATGTCCCCAGCCACTTTACCTACAAGAGAATGTGAGCAGCAGGCTGCTGGCACTGCAGGTGCCACCAGACTCCCAGGAGTCCCTGCCACCCTACTACCTCCAGCCAGCTGGAAGGCAGAGCTGAGCACGTCCAGGGAGCACACAAAAAGGTACAGGAAGCCAAACATCAGGGGCACCTTGAGAAGGGAGACACAGATGGACTGGACCCTGGCCCAGCACCCGACCTCTGCACAAGACAAGAGAGAGTGTTAAATGCCTGCTGTGGCATGGCCCTGGTTTCCCGGGCTCCCACAGCCCTAGACCATCCCCTTGGTCCCTGGCAGCACTGGGCTCATGTCCCCAGTTATGCCACCACTCCCTGGGTTCCCTCCCTCTCCTCCCACCCTGGAATGCCTTGTGACAACTGCCCTCCCCCCACATTGTCCCTCAGCTCTTCCCACATTGCCCCAGGGAGCTGATGGTTGCCCCACACTCCTCTCCCCATCCTGGTACCCAAAGTTCTGGCACTCTGAGCCCAGCTGAGTGCCTTCAGCAGGTCTCTGGGGTGTTCCCCAACCCAGGTGCTTTATGCCCATCACTCACAGCATCTCACCTGGTTTCTGCAGCTCATCCAAGCCCAGCCTGGGCCCTTGCCAGGGCAGCACGTCCAGCTCATACCGCTCCCTGCCCTCACGCAGGCGCCCCGGAGAGCCGGGGCAGGGGAAGCCATGGTCAGGGCAGGGCACAGCACCGACGGTGAAGGGGCAGGTGTGGGCACCCGGCAGCCGGTGCAGAGCTGGGGAGAGGGATCACCCATGTTACAGCCCTGTCCTTGTGGGGATCCCCTGCAGAGGAGACCCCAGCACTGCCTGTGCCAGGATTTGGCCAGAAGCAGAGCTGAGCCTGGTGGGGTGTGGGGAGGAGGACAAGGAAGGCTGGGGGCACATACCTGGAGGACTGGGGCAGTAGGCAAACTGGGGCCCGTGAACCACCACTCCTCCCCGCACCGGGCAGCGGGGAAGGACCGGGCTCTCCCTCCGGTAGGGCAGCATCACTCCTGCTGAGGCTGAGCAGAGGTGGCCGTGTGTCACCACAGCTGTGCTGCACCGACTGCCACATCCCCCTGAATCCCTGCAGTGCTGGCACCGCTGAGAAGCACCATCCCATCACTCAATGGTCCCCTGGGCCACCAGCCACTGCTGTGCCACCCCAGCAAGCTCCCAGGGTATGTGGGAAGGGGACTCCTCCTGCCTAAGGCCCAGCTCACCTGGGGCTGGCTGAGCACTCAGGGCAGTGCCATGTCCACATGCCACATCCACGCGTCCCTCCAGCGAAGTGGCCCGTCGGGCACCACGGCCCTTTATACACACGCCAAGAGCAAAGTCTAAGGAGCCCCACGTTGCCCCTCGCCTCCGCTCGCTGCTCACCTCCTCCCCAGAAATTCCTGCAGTTAATGGGTAACCCCTCCGCATCCCGCGTCCGCTGCGGCCCTGGGGCGGGCTGGGGCACGCGCCCCTGGGGTACCCAGCACTCCCCACCTCGCCTGTCCGAAGCTCTGGCAAGTGGCAGCTGCTGCGGTGAGGAGCAAAACCAGGGCAGTGCTGGAGCTCAGTGCCTGAGGGGTGATGCCGGAGCATCCTCAGCTTTTCCATCATTTGGTGGAAAAATCTTCATCCACTGCATGAGAGGAGGAAGAGGAGAAGGGCTTGCTGCTAGCGCTTCCAGGGCATCCCAAACTGAAGTTGAGCCCACGCACATATCCACCATCCTCGGAGCCAGAGGAGCATCAGCCATGAGGAACCCAGCTCTGTCCAAGGCATCACGTCCTCGCCCCCAGGGCATTGGTGGTGGGTGACGTCAAGAGCAGTGCAATCCCGATGTCCTGTCACTGGTGTGATGGTGGCACGCAGCCCAGCTCAGCCCAGCAGCACTGTGAGGGCTGCATGAGGCAGAGCATTTCCCTGGCATGTCTGATGCCAGGGTGGGCCAGAGCGGAGCGACACCAGCACTGCCGTCACCACCTCCTCAGTGCTGTTTATCATTACCTGCTGCTCATGCACCTCCAGCCAAGTTTCCATCCACCCACAGGACACCCAGCCGGCTCATGTCCACGTCTGTCCACGGGACAGACAAGGGCCAAAGGCCCCTCCAACCTCAGTGCCTGTGGGTGTAGGCAGAGGGGCTGCACAGCTGCCACCCCACCATATCCCCAGGATGAAGCACTCCCAGGATCCATGACCATGGACAAGCCAGGTGCAATTGTGCGGAGGGAGCAAGAAGATCCCTTGGGTGCTCCATAGCACTCAGGGACAGCCTAGGGACATCCCTACCAGTGCTGGAGCATCACTGAGTCTCCTCCACTGAGTCACAATCCAATGGAGCTGAATGCCTGGGAGGTGCCACAGCAGGGAACATGTCCTGCCTCTGCAGGGCCTGGGGTCCCTTCTGCCAGAGAGGGGTGCAACCACTGGGCAGGAGGCTGGTGTCCACATTTGCCCCATGCTTGGGGGCTCTTGGCCCGCTGCCCCCACAATCATTAACCTGGTGAGGCCCTGGCAGCTCTGGTTGTCACTTATTGACAGGGTTGGGGCTGAAGTCCTTGGCCATGCCGGCCCTGCAGCTTCCCCTACTCCGTCAGCAGTGCCGGGAAAACAAGCCCCTGGCACTGCCCCTTGCTGCCAGTCAGGGTGGCATTGAAGCTGAGGGGTGACCCCAGCCCTGCCCTGGTCCCAGGAGGGTTCTGTGGGGTACACTGCTGCTGGGAAAAGCACCATCTGGCCTTGGCCACAGAAGAAGAAAAGGGAAGCACATCCAGGCAATGCTCTTTATTTCCCCCAGTTTCACAGACAGGACTGAACAGCACCACAGGGGCACAGGGAGGGCTGTGGCACCATGGGGCTGAGTGGCCTTGGCCCATCCCTGGGCAAGCCTGGGGGCCCTGGGCCACCCCTCTGGCTCTGGCCATACAGTGGTGGCAGCAGTTAGACCAAGGCACAGCCAGGAAGGGCCCTGGCACACCTGCATGGCAGAGATCTCCTGGCTGCTGTTGGGGGCTGTCTCTATTGCAGACTGTATCTCAGATCGCTGGGGACACTGGGCTGCTGGGCATGGGGACCCACAGGGCACAGTCAGGACTGGCAGAGCTGGGCTCAAGGCTACAGCCCAGCACAGCTGTTGGCAAGAATGACAGGCTTGGCACATGCTGGGCATCTGCACACCAGACCGAGGGCTCAGCACCCAGGGATGCTGCATTCCTCTGGCACTAGGCAGACCTGCTCCTGAGGCCAAACACCCTCCACCCCAACCAGGATGGGGCAGGGGGTCGATGGGGATTTGCTCCTGCGGGTTGCTTCAGCAGCCACCCACGCAGGGTCTCTGGCAGGGAGGAAGGCTTTTTTGGCACAACCTTCTGGCTCTGCCTCTGTCTGCCCAGGGCAGAAACCATGAGCACTACTCCACTGCAGAGCTATTGTGGCAGGATCAGGCCTCGCTTGTGCAATGCAAATGGCATCAACCTGCTTGGGGCGCAGGCTGGCAGGGCCATGCTCACCCTCCCCTGGAAGGGTGGACCCACACATCGGGGGGGTAGCCCTATTCACACAGGGGTAGGAGCTGGATCTGGCTCTCAGCTCTGGGCACGTGTTATCCTGACCCTGCCTGCCCCTGAATCAGAGTTCAGAGCTGGAGCCTGCCTTGCCACCCCACCCATCTCCTCTATCCTACACACCCTTCAGCTGGAAGGGTACTTTTCCTACTCAAATAGTGAGTGGGGCTGTGCCAGCCCAGCACAGGCAGGATGTGCTGGGCAGGCAGCTCTGTCACAGGCAAAGGCACTGGGCAGGACAGTGCCAGGCATGCACAGGGTGTTGCAAAGTGCTTTGCAACGAGGGTTCAAACTATGTACAGGACTCCCTTGATGTGCACCAGGATGCAATCCCGCCAAGGGGCATGGCAGCTGCTCAGCCACTCAGCGACACGACACGAGTTTGGGGCAGGACGTGGATGAATCTGTGGTCCAGGCAATGTCGGCGGTGCAGGGCAGGGGCTGGTCAGACCCCGTGTGGAGCCCTGGCATGGCCTGGGGGTACCACATGATGGGTTTGGATGTGCATCAGGACTTATCAGAGCTTGTGGTCGAATGAAGGTTGAGCCAGTGCATGCTCTGCAGGCTGGGGACGGCTGCTTCCCTCGGAGCCTGGGTGGGGGGCATGGGGCTGATCCGACCCTTCACAGGCACTGTCATCCTGCACAGGGAGCTGGAGGAAGTCAGGCAGGACCAGATCCTCCTTGGAGA
The DNA here is from genome assembly GCA_013399695.1 of Formicarius rufipectus. NCBI lineage: Eukaryota > Metazoa > Chordata > Aves > Passeriformes > Formicariidae > Formicarius > Formicarius rufipectus. The sequence goes on from VXAU01002515.1 coordinate 1,830,349, forward strand.
GCAGCCCACGCTGGTCATTGGCCCGGCAGCTCTGGGCACGGTTCAGTAGTTCCACCAGCCCTGGGGAAATGCAGGTCATGCACCTGAGCCCAGCACTGGGGCTTTGTCGTAATGCCTCAGCTGCCCTCTCCCCCTGACATGACCTTGGACATGTCCCAGACACAGCACTTGCACATTTTCCCTGCTCCATGCCAGCACCCATGGGACCCTGCACCCATCCCCAGCACACCAGGAGCCATGCATCTCTCACCCTGTGTTTTGGCACAGCCCCTCTGGTTTCTGACAAGCCAGGACTCACCTTCCAGGTCATACGTGCGGCGATTGAGGTTCACGGCAGCTGAAGACCGTGGCCGTGAGAAGGAGGAGGGTATCTCCCACCGCGTGTCAGGCTCTGCTCCTGTTGGGCTTCCCTCCTGCGGGAGCAGTCCAAGTCTGAGCCATGGGCCAAGGAGGCAGCGCTCCCCCCAGCCCACATCCCCATTGCCTTCCCACAGCCTGGTTTCCACCTCAGCACCTGCTGCCCAGCTCTGTAGCACATGCCAGAGCCACTCCAGGGCCCACCTTCCCCACAGACCATGGCAGCAGCTGTGGGGGCATCTCTGACCAGGACTGGTGGGATCTTAAGCTCACCTCACTCCGGAGTGGAGAGGGGGCAGCTGCAGCCTCTGCGCTCTCCATCACTCGCACATCTGCAAGGGAAGTGATCCTCAGCACCCTGTCCAGCATCCTGGTCCTGGCCCAGCCAGTGACAGGATGGAGCCCATCCCAGAGAGCAGAAGCCATGGCCAACAGAAAGCAGCCTGGCTCTATAAGCAATGTCTGCAGGGTGGCACGGCTTGAGGGGACATGATTTGGGAGGGAAGATACTTTACCTGCTGGTGTTTCCAGGACAAGTTTCTGAGCAGACACTGTGCTGACCAGCTTCTCCACATCCAGGGCAGCCAGCTCGCCTTGCTGCAGGAAGAACAGCCAGCTGGTGTCACACTCGGTGTGACACCAAAGGCAGCCAGGCTGAGGACCTGCGAGCTCCCCAGCCAGATCCCGCAGGCTCACAGGCTGCACAGAGCACCACACCACTGGTCCCTCCCAGCCCACCATGGGGTGCCACAGCCCATCCCAAATAAGGTGATTCTTTGAGCCCTCAGGCTGCCCCCAGAACAGACCACTGTTCCCCATCACCTAGCCACTGGCAGCAGCCCCTGTGCCAAGCCCCACACCCAGGGATCCCCCAGCACAGGGGCTGGGGCCGTGCCCCCCGAGGCAGCAGCCTCACCCGCCGCAGCAGCGCCTGCTCCATCCTCACGCCGTACTTCCCCAGCACCGGCTGCAGCGCCTCCCGGATGCGCTTCGTTGACTTCGCCGTGATGCGGATGGTCTTATTGAGGGAGGAGATTTCCAGGCTGCAGAGGGGAACAAAAGGCTGTGGCAGCCACACATGGACAGACAAGGGCAGACAGGGCATTCAGGACTGCCTGAGCGGGGCTGGGTATGGGGCACTGTAAGTGGCCATGCGTGACGTGGACTAAACCTGTGTGGGCACCAGCATCTGCCCTGAAGCTCCCACTCACTCAAAGCTTATCCTGTTCTCCAGCTTCACCTCCTGGTCTGCCAACACAGAGCACTCCTGGTCCAGCACCAGCGCTTTCTGCAAGAGTCAAACCATCAGGAGAGAGCCAACACAGCAGCACGTGGCTCCAGCATGGGGATGGTCTGCCTGTCAGGGGACCTATTCCCCACTGCCTGCCCTACCTGCTCGTTCCCCACCAGGTAGACCTTGATGTCAGGCAGGTTGAAGCCACGCTTCTCACATATCCCTGCCAGCATGTCACGGATGGAGTGGCCAGGCCGGATGGAGGCCAGCGAGGCTGTGCCATCGGGCAGGTACACACAGCAGTACTTCATGGGCTTGGCTGGCAGCTCTGCCTCGCTGCCCCCCAGGCTCTTCCGTTGGCCCTGAGTGAGGGATATGGTGGGATGAGCCCAACCAGTGGCCATGTGATGCCATGGGGTCGGTGTGATGAGGACTCACCTCTGTCCAGGGACCGGTGGCTGTGCTGGCCGAGGAGAGGAAGCCCAGGTCCAGGCTGGCTGAGGAGTTGAGCGAGCCCTGGGATTCCCGCCACAGCATGGCACTCCTGCTGCCTTCTCCCCTCTCTAGGACAGACAGACAGTTGACAGGGACATGAACACCCTTCAGGAGCAGCATGGCCCCTCTGTCCTGCTCAGCACATCATGTACCTCCCCAGGAGGGCTCCCGTCGCTCTGCCTTCCTGAAGGACCGGCGGGGGCTGTGGTTGGCACCATTGCCTGCCGTCTCCACGCCCAGTGGCAGGGACTTGCCCAGCTTCAGCTTCGACTTCTGGGGTGAATGAAGAAGCTTCTCAGCACAGGGACATCTCAGATTTCCCCTTCCCTGGTCCCCTGTCTGCTTGTCTATCCTCAGCCTGGGGCTGGGTTTGCTCTGAGCAACAGGGAAGGAACCCAACACTGAAGGGACATGTCCTTATTCCCCTTTCCCCCCCACTCACCTTGCTGAGGTCAGGAGGGGGGCTGCTGCTGCGGGAATGAGGCCGCAGGTCAGGCAAGGGCTGCCCCTGGCTCTCTGCCTGCAGGCAGGCCTGGTAGAGGGGGGATTTCACAAAGCGTGTGTAGCTGTCAAACTTCATCAGGTTAAAGATCTGGAAAGGGAGGATGTGTGTGCTTAAGACCCCTGGCCACCTACAGCTTGCTCTGGCCACTGCTCTGTGGCATGGCCCCATGGTGACAGCAGTGATGCTGCCTGACATGTGGGATGGTCTCACAGCCCCCTCTGTCCTGTGGGTGGAGCACAGGTGCTGCCCATACCTGGAGCTGCTGGATGCGGAACATGTCTGGGGAGGGGGTGGCCAGCATGTCCTCCCCAATCCAGGCCTGCTTGTCAATGTTCACAGGACTGACCGAGTGGCTGGAGAGGAACTCATCATAGATCCGCCGTGCCTCCTGGGCCAGCTGGGGGAACAGGGGGCCAGGCTGAGACCAGGAATCCCCTCCTTGCTGCCACCCTCAGCTCACCCCATGATGCCACCTGAGCCCTGAGGAATCAAACTGCCCCTGGGGCCATCTCAGTACCTGGACTTCACGACCAAGCTCTGGGCACAACATGTCAGTCCCTCCGCAGAGGTACAACGTGAGGGAGGAACCATCCCCTGCATCTGCCTGGTTCTTCCCACAATCCCCAATCCAGCTCTGCCCATGGTCTCTTTTGTTCCTCCAGCAGCACTGGCCACCCTCTGGCCACCCTGGCCTGGGGAAGCACATCCTGCTCCATGGGGCAGGTAGTCCCAGCTATAGCTTTTCAGATGCACATCATTTCCATCTCCTTATTCCTCCTGCAAGAGCGCACAGCCTGTTCAACCCCCAAGAACAGGCTGGACAGCTCTGCCCACACCCCTCCCACCAGCTGGGTGACCCAGGCTCAGCCACACTGGCTGCACAGAGGCTGGTACCTGCTGTGTGTCACTGGCTGGGATCTGCTGGAAGCGTTCACATGCCTGCCAGAAGTAGACGTTTTCAGCACTGAACTCCTTCTTGAGGAACTCCTGTGAGGCAGAGAGAGCTGCTGGCCTGGTGGCACTGTGTGGGACAGTCGGTGGCCAACTGGAGGAGGAGTGCGGGGACCAAGCTCTGGGCTGTGGCACTCACAGTGAAGTAGGTGATGGCCACACGGTCCTGCAGCAGTGTCTCAAAGGATTCAGCCCAGCTGACCACAGACCCCTGTGTGGAGCCACAGGTGGCAGGTGCTGGCAAGCTGTTCACACTGTGGTTGCTGCCACGGGCTCTGGAGGCATTTAACTCTGAGAGAGACAAAGGGTCAGTTCTGGCTGTCTCCCTGTCCCCCAGCACCACTCCCCAGCACCAGCAGCCTTCTGTGTCTGCAGCGAGTTCATCTGCCCAATCCTAATCAGACCTGGTGAGCCCTCACGTAGGGAATTTGAGGAACATCACAGTAGCATCCTTGGAGGATTGAACACCATGATGCACAGCTGGCACTTCCTGGGATGACAGCTCTTCCTGACAGCACTGGCAGTCCTCCCCTCCCTGGGTGTCACTGTGACTCCACCTGTGACTCATCTCCCAGGGAAAGAAAGCCTTGGGAAGACACCCAGCCAGGAAGGAAAGTGGGGTGGAAGGGGACATGGAGGCCACACAGTGAGGAGGGAAGTTTGGAAGATGGGCAGAGGTGCCTGAACTCATTTCCTCCATTCCTCTGGCCATGAGGAGGGACAAACCCAGCAAGTGGAGGGCACAGAAAGTGTCATCCCCAGCTCCTAACCACGAGGAAACCCTTCCTCGGGGAAACCCGGGGTGACCGTGTATTCAGAAAGAAGGAAGTTCCCAGGGGCAACCCCAGTTTTTGAACTGGTTTGAACTGGTGAGCAACTGGAAGCAGGGAGTCATTTGCAAGAGAGGGAGAGGATATGGAAGCACTGCGCTCCTGACAAAGCTGACAGGAATAGAGGAGGCGTGTCAGGCTGCTGCTTTGCCAGGCTCCCCACCCTTCTCCTCTCTAAACCATGGGTAACTGGGGCTGAGACAGCTGAATGGACCATCTGAGATACCCAGTTCACAGTGAGACAGACAGGCAGGCAGACAGTAAACCCTGGAATGGCTGGTACCCAGTTCTCCTTGCCCTAGGGAGCCCCTCAGCCACCAGCACCCAGAGGTGCCAGCTGAGCAGCCAGATGGAGGGACATGCACAACAGGGCCATGCAGGAGAGATGGGGGAACATGGACAGTCCCAGCATTGCAGGGGCCTGGCCATACACCTGCCCATGACACAGCCTGGATCTTGGCACCAGGCTGGATGTGGGCTTCCCCCTCCCCTGAAGACCATGCTGGCCTCCTGTTCCAGGGCAAAGAGGAGCCTTACCTCCATCCGACACAGCCGGGCCCTGTGGAGGTGGAAAGAAGAGAGGTGAGAGTCTGGCAGGCTGGTGGAGTGGTACCCAGGCTGGCAGCAGCTTCAGCGCTTCTGAACCAGGAGCAGGTGACACAGGATGCTGGCAAACACCACTCTGGTGTTACCTGCCCCACGGCAGAGACAGGACATGGGGCTCCCAAATCATGGGCAGTGAGTTGGAATAGGGGGTTACAAGGGGTGCACAGCTTTTCTCCCACCTCCCCGTGCCCAGGGGCCAGGCCAGCAATTGGGAAAGGGCAGATGCTATCAGATGTAACTCTGCCAGCTCGACCAACCAGGGAGGAGAGAAGCAGCCTCCCCAGCACAGGAAGAGGAGGGGAGGAGGGGAGGGAAGGAAGGACAACCACAGCCCTAGGCAGGCAAACTGCCTGCTCCCTCCTTCCTTGGAGCCTGGAGCTACTGGAAGGCAGATGCTCAAAAACGGGGAGTGGATGCTGCCAGCTCAGGCCATGGCAGAGTGCCTTGGACAGGGTGCCTGGCAGATACCAGCCCCAGGGATGGAGTACTCCAGGACCCACCGCAAGCAGGGAGATGGGCAGAGCCCTCACAGCCAAAGCCCAGCTGAACACTCACTGCCCAGCACTGCTTCTCAAGGCCTACTTGGGGCCACACTGAAGCAGTGCCCTCACTGAAGTGTGTGCCCTTGACCTGGCTGGCCAGTGCCCTCCACCCTGCCAGCCCCACACAACCCAAATCTACCCCATCCCAGCTCCTCCCACCCAGACCCACTATCCCACAACTCCCTTCCTCTGCTACCCACCCCACAAGTCGCTGCCATGCCCTTTACCCCAGCCCCACACACCCCTATCTTGTCAGCACCTTGCTGTTCCCATCCATCCCTGCTGCCCATCTTCACATAGCTCCAGAGCCACACACACCCCAGCACTGCTGACTCCTCTGACCCCATCCACATCCATCACTGCTTGTCCATTACCCCAGTGTCACACAGCCCACTGTCCCAGCCTCATAAACCCCTGCTTCTTATTACCCCACCCCATATGTCCCTTCCAGCTACCCAGGCCCCACATGCTGCTGCCTGCCCTAAAACTCTTCTACAACTCTGCCTTCTTTGAATACGCAAGCCCCATCCTGCCCTGCCTGCTACCCAGTCCTGCACCGTCCTGCCTACCTGTTTCCTGGCCCCGTACATCCCTCTGCCTGCACAGTATCCAGACCAACACCCCTCTCCTGACTACTACTATCCTTTTCACTCTCCTGCCTGCCTGTTACCTGGTCCTGTACATCCCTCTGCCTGCCTGTTATCCATTCCACACCCCCTTCCCAACCAGTACCCAGCCCCACACACTCCCTGCCCTCCTGGTACCCTGTTCCGCACCACCGGGCGGGGCAGCCCAGGAGGGATGGAGCCCAGCACCCCGGGGGATGGAGCCCGGCGCCCCGGGGGATGGAGCCCGGCGCCCCGGGGGATGCAGACCGGCTCCTCGAGCACTCACCATGCGCCCGTTGTGGACCACCAGGAGTTTGCCCTTGCCCTGCATCCCTGGCTCCGCCCGGCCCGGCGCGCTACCGGCGCGGCCCGCGGCCCCGCAGCATCCCCGTCCGGCGGCGCGGCTCTCGCTGCTCTCCCGGCCCGGCCCGGCGCTCCCGGCACTACCGCTTTCGGCTGCCACAGGAAGTGTCGCCTTGGGAACCGAGACCGCAGCGGGGGGAGCGGGGCCGCCCTCCAGCCCCGCGCGGCGGCACCGCCCCGGTGGGCACCGGCTCCAGCTCCGGGACGGCAGCCGCCGTGGCGCCGCCGCATCCCCGTCTCCATCTGCATCCACATCTGTGACCCCATCCACATCTGCATCCCCTTTCCCATCCCCATCCTCTTGCTACTCATTCCCCATCCCTGTCTCCATCTGCATCCACATCCATGACTCCATCCCCATCTGCATCCCTGTTCCCATCCTCTTACCACTCAATCCCCAGCCCTGTCACTGTCTCCATCTGCATCCACATCCATGACCCCATGCCCATCCCCTTGCTACTCAGTGCCCATCCCTGTCACCGTTTCCATCTGCATCCACATTCGTGACCCCATCTCCATCTGCATCCTGTTCCCATCCCAGTCCCTTGTCCCCAATCCCTTGTCCCCAATCCCATTTGTATCCACATCTGTGACCCCATCCCCATCTGCGTCCCTATTCTTTCCCCCATCCCAGTCTCCATTCCCAGCACCAGTCTGTGCTGCCTTGGGGTCACCACGCCAAACACACCACCCCTTCCTACAGCCTGGGCAGCCTGATAGGGCTCCTCTTGGTGCTCACATCACACCAGGGAAGGAGGGTTCAGGGACAGCGTGGCATCAACATACCCAGCACGCCCTGCCACCAGCCTGGTGCTGCTTGCCCTGCTCACACAGGGTTTGGGGGTGGCCCAGGGCTGGTGTTTGGGGAGAGCTGCCTGTGCCAGCAGAACCTGGCAGAGAAGAGCAGTGGACGTGCAGCTTGGAGTCACCAAACTGATGCCTAAGCAGTTTTGCCCATATCCTAAGGCCAGGGTTCCATGTTGATCAGCAACCACAAACCAGCAGAGGATATTTTAGGATATTTGTTAGGAAATTTCAGTAACTAACAGCACAGGATAAACCGCAGAGCACCATGGCAACCCGCTCAGGGAAATGCTAATAATGGGGACATAAGGTGGGTGATTAACCTATCAAAAGCAGAACTCTAACATTAAATTGGGTACAGATTTATGCAGAAAAAATATGAAGCATTCCCATCATGAGCAGGCACAAAAACAGAGTGGCACAAGCAGCAACAGCCCTGTCAGGGTCTCCAGGCAGGGAGGAGTGGAAGGTGGCACCTAAGGCTCCCCCACAATACCCACTGCAGCTTCGTGCAGGAATGATTGTGCTGCTCCCCTTCCCTTTGTTGGAGTGTGGCCGTGTTGTTTGGCTTGGCTTTGCAACATGAGTTATAAATAAAAATGCCTCTCCAAGAGTGCGTGACTCACAGTCCTCACCACAAGGATAACCTCTCTGCTAGGAAACCTGGTCTGAGGACCGAACTGCAGCATACAGAAATCACAGACATTGCTTAATTAATGTATTTAATCCAAATGGAGAATGGATAAGCCACTCACCCCATCTGGGCTGGAGATCCCTATCCTGTGCCATCCTCAACCTCCAGCTACCAACAGCCCAGCCCTTGATCTGCTTCAGGGCCTGGTGGTTTCTCTTGAGTGGCAGTGAGTGACGTGGCTTCAGGCAGCTTCAGCCTCAGCATTTCCTCCTGCCACCTTTGGAGGGGTCAGTTCGTGAGTGCTGATGGGAGGCTGTCAGGGCATTGCCATACACATGGTGCCTGGGCACAGCACCCTCCTGGGGTGGGAGCCTGGCCCCGTGGGGAGAGGGATGCCCCGTGCCCCAGTGCCCCAGACAGGGGGCACCTGGTTTGTCCCAGTGGTAGACAACGGCAGGGCGACAGCTGGCTGGGGGATTTGCTGAGGGCATTATTTAATGCTGTGGGTAAATGGAGGAACAGCAGCTAATTCTGGAGCCCATAATCCTCTTCCTCCCCCGGGGATGGGGAGCATGCCAGTCACGCAGCCGCCGGCGGGCCCTGGGGACAGGCCCCCCGGCAGCTCCCCAGGCGTGCTGTGGGCTGGAGCGACTCCCGGACCATGGGTGATGTGCAGAAGGTAAGTGGGGTCTGGTGACACCCCACCTGCTCCAGGGTGGATGTGCAGCACCAGCTCCCAGCTGCAGTGCTGTGCAGGCTGCCAGAGCAGGGCTCTACCCTGGGCACATCCTCCCAGAGCATCCAGGAGCTGGCAAAGGTCCTGGGGCAGGGACAGCACACCAAGAGGGAGAGGAATTGGTCTGAGGATCTGCCATGGCGCTACCCCAAGCCTGGACACCTTGGGAGCAAAGCCCTGGTGGTCATTCAGGCCATAGACACAGGGTACCCATGGCCAACGGGGCACCCAGTTCCACCCCTCAAAAACGAGGGTGCTCTGCAGCCACTCAGCACCCCACAGGGCTCCCCCAGCACCCTGTGCCCCTAGGGGCTGCTCTCCGTCATCCAGAGGCTGAAGGGTTCGCTGGAGCAGGAGCTCCGCATTGTCCTGCTGGGGCTGGACAACGCAGGGAAGACGACGCTGCTGAAGTGCCTGGCGTCTGAGGAGGTCAGCACCATCACCCCCACCCAGGTAGGTGCTGCTGGGGGCCACAGACAGCAGTGGATGAGGAGGACAGGTCCCACCCATCCCTTGGGTGATGCCAGGGTTTGTGTTCCTGCTCAGGGTTTCAATATAAAGAGCGTTCACTCCCACGGTTTGAAGCTGAACGTCTGGGACATCGGAGGGCAGCGCTCCATCCGCCCGTACTGGAAGAAATATCTGGGCAGCACAGACCTGCTGGTGAGTGGGGCAGACCCCCACAGCCCCGTGCATGGAGAGCTGTGCCCCTTATGCGGGTCCCCCAGCAGTGGTGTGTGCACCCCACAGAAGGGCTGTGCAGCCAGGCAAGAAGAAGCCCCTGACTGTCCCTTTTGCCCCCACTGCAGATTTATGTCATTGATAGTGCCGACCAGAAGCGTTTTGAGGAGACAGGGCAGGTATGAAGGGTCCAGAGGGTTGGTGTGGGGTGGCTGTGGGGTCCTGGGATCTGTTTGGCACTAGCTCTTTGAGGACAGGAGCAGGGAGCAAGCCTGCTCTCAACCATGGGGCAGTGTTGTCCCCAGAGCTCTGTGGGAAGGGCTCAAGATCAGCCTCAGCAGACAGAGACACCCCCTTCTATGGCAGATCCGTGCCCAGCAGCTCCCCCTGACCCCGATGTGCTGCTCGAGGGGTACCTGGCACAGGGGTGACTCTGCCCTAGGTGAGACTGATCCCTCAGATGCCAGCCCTCATCCCACCTCCCCAGCACCAGGTTAGTAACACAGCCAAAGGTTTATGAGTAGCAAATTCAGTTACAAACTCTGTGAATGAAGCTCTGAGAGAGGAAGGTGAGACTCCCAGTGCCAGCCTTGGCTGTTCTGGCACCAGACAGCTTTGTGGGTGTGCCAGACAGATGGGACTGGCAGCAGCCTCCTGCAGCTTGGGGCTCTCAGTGATGGGGATACTTTGGCCCTCAGGTAGCCCTGCATGTGGCTCCTGGGTCTGTGGAGCTTCAGGGGGCCATGTCTCTCCCTCAGAACATCAAGACTTCACAGCTTCTTTACCTGCAATAAGAGAGGGGATGAGGCTGTCTGTGGCTGAGGTGTCCAGCCCACGCTGGGCAGCTCCAGTGAGGGCAGCAGCCCTGGGAGAAGGTTCTCTCTTGGCAGGAGCTGGCAGAGCTCACAGAAGAGGAGTCTCTCACAGGGGTCCCGCTGCTGGTGTTTGCCAACAAGCAGGACCTGGTGACTGCAGCTCCTGCAGATGAAATCGCAGAAGGGCTGAACCTCCACACCTACCGGGACCGGGAGTGGCAGATCCAGGCCTGCTCAGCCCTGTCTGGGGAAGGCGTGCAGGTAGAGATGGGGGCTCTGCAGAGATGGGAGAAGACCCAAGGGCCTGCCATGCTCTTGGGGCTGTGCTCACAGTCTCTCTTTGCTGCAGGATGGGATGAACTGGATTTCCCGTCAGATCATGAACAGAAAAAAGTGAGAGCTGTGAAGTGCCAGGTGGGACTGAGCTGCAGCTCCCCATACCATGGCCAACCCCCCTGGTCCCTCGGCTCCCCCCAAGGCTCTGCTGGGCTTTGAGCTTCAGACTGCCATGCTCAGATGATTTTCCTACCCAGTCTTTCACTAAACAGCTGGTTCCTCCTCTGCCAGCCTCTTGGGCTTCCATGGGCTCCTCATACCTCCTTGACCCTGCTGCAGCCCCCCTGCTGTTGAAGGGAAGCACATCCCACCATGTCAAGGGCTTGCACACCTGTGGCATGAGAACCTTCCCAGGAATTGTAACTCCACACTGCTGGCACACCCTGCAGGGGCTGCTGCCACGCACACACCGCCCAGGGCACGCCTGGCACCCACCACGACGCTGGCCAGCCAGCCGAGGGGTGCATATCCATCCTGTAGGAGGGGACAGGCGCTTCCCCAGCCGTGGCAGCTGGCTTGGGAAAGCCTCCGTTCAGCACCCCTCGCTGGCCAGAGGAGTTCCTCCGTGTGCACAGGACCCGGGACAAGCGCGAAGGCAGCGAGGGCATGGCTATGCAGACACCGGCGGAGGGCTCTCCTTGCCCGGTGTCCGCCCTGGCTGCAGCCACTCCATGTGTGCTTCGAGGGCCTGCTCTGCCAGAGCCCCCGGGACGGACGTCGTCCCAAACGCATCCGAACCGCGGCTGCCGCCGCCCCGCTGCAGATGCCCATCGGGAGGGCTGGGGCATCCCGCCCGGGGACAGCTCGGCTGCCGTGGCGGAGGGGCGGCCCTGCGGCTCTCAATAAAGCTGCTGTGACCCCCACACTGCCTCGGCCAGTCCTTCCCGCGGCGCCGGGATAGCGCTTCCCGCTGTCCTCGAGGAACGCAGGGTCGTTCTGGTGCTGTTCCCGGCGCAGTTCTCGCGGACCCGGCCGTTCCCAGGGCCGTTCCCGAGGCTATTCCCGGGGCGACTCCCGGGCTATTCTTGGGGTTATTCCTTGGGCGATTCCCGGTGCTATTCCTAGGGCTATTCCCGGGCCGATTCCCGGTGCTATTCTTAGGGCTATTCCTGGGGCGATTCCCGGTGCTATTCCTTAGGGCTATTCCCGGTGCTATTCCTAAGGCTATTCCCGGGCCGATTCCCGGAGCCGTTCCCATTCCCGTC
>VXAU01002515.1:1842123-1852699 GCA_013399695.1 Formicarius rufipectus
CCCGGGAGGACTACACCTCCCGGCATGCCAGCCGTGTCACTGCGCATGCGCATTGCGTACAGGGAGGGCACTCGGCTGCCCCCTCCCGCCTCCCGTAGCGCCGTAGGAGCCGCGCTCCCACTCTGGCCCCGCCCTCTCCTCTACCATAGGCGGAGAGCGCTGTCGCTCATGTGAGAAGGCGGGACTGAGGGTCGTATTGGTTTCTGATTGGCTGCCGATGCTAAGGGGCGGGGCCGGGGCGGAGCGCCGGAAGGCGGAAGCGGAGCATGGCGGCGGGTGCGGGCGGGCTGGTGGCGGCGGCGGCACTGCTCTTGGCGCTGGTCGGGCCGCGCCCGGCGCTCGCCGAGCTCACGGACGGCAACAGCGAGCACCTGAAGCGGGAACATTCGCTCATGAAGCCGTACCAGGGTGAGCGCGGGGCCGGGCGGACGCGCCGTGCGCCCCGGGAGCGGCCTGGGCTGATCCGCGCTGTGTTTGCCCCTTTGCAGGAGCGGGCTCTGCCGCGATGCCGCTGTGGGATTTCCAGGGCAGCACCATGGTCACCAGCCAGTACGTGCGCCTGACGCCCGACGAGCGGAGCCGGGAGGGCTCCATCTGGAACCGCGTGGTGAGAGCCCGGGAGGAGACGGGCGGGGGTCTGTGGCGGCCCCGCCACCGTTCCCGGCTCTCTCCCTGACGCCGCTGGGGTCTCTCCCGCAGCCCTGCTTCCTTAAGGACTGGGAACTCCATGTCCACTTCAAGATCCACGGAGCCGGCAAGAAGAACCTGCATGGGGACGGGCTGGCGCTGTGGTACACGCAGGATCGCCTGGTGCCAGGTCAGTGCCGGGGACCGGCATGTCAGCAGCACACGTGCCCCGGGCTCCCTCTGCCTGGTTTCACCTGGCTGAGGTGACGTGTCCTGTGTGTCTGCCCGAGGAGCAGGTGCTCTCAGCCACCTGCCTGGCAGTGAACAGCTTGTACAGCTCAGAAGTCTCTGAGCGTAATTTGTGGCCCAGAACCTTCTGTCTCCAATGTTCTGTCCTGTTCCAGGGCCTGTCTTTGGCAGCAAGGACAAGTTTCATGGACTGGCTATTTTCCTTGACACGTATCCCAATGATGAAGCGACAGAGGTGAGTGGTCTAGGCAGCCTAGGCTGTGCCCAGGAGGCTGTTTTCTTCCTGCTCCAAGTGCTTCACACCCAGTTCAAGGAAAAGTCTTTCCTTACTTGAGCATGGTCTGCTCTTCCTGTCCTGGGAGCTGCTAAAGGGAAGACTTCGTACATGCATTTATGGTTGTGAGAAGGTCCTTTGTCATTCCTGTGCTGCTCTTGGCTACACAGATGTTTCCCAGCCATTTCCTTCTGCACATGAGAACAGGCACAGGGCTGGTGTAAACCAGGCACCACCTGTTAATATTCGTTCTGAATGTAATTTGTTGAGCTCTGTGCTTTTGTTGTTCAGTCCATGCTATTTCTGGTGTTGTTTTCTCTTTGCAACCTGGGTGTCTCTGAAAGGAACTCCTGGGCTGGCTTTTTGCTCCAGAGTTCCTTGTCACGGTATAGATCAGTCCTGTGGGGGCTGAGGGACTTTTTCTTCTGTCCTGCTCTATGTTTGTAGATCTCATGATGGCACAGTCAGAAAACAAAGCTGTGCTTTGAGGTCTGTACCACCAAAAAACATGATGTTTCAGCCATAAAGCACCTGAAAATGACCCCTCTCCCTGTTACCTTGATGCTCATGAGAGGTCAACTCCTGCCTCCAGCTGGCCTCTCTTGGTGTACAAAATGTACTGACTACAAAGCCCTGTGTGTGGTTTTGCTGCTCATGTGGGATACCTGACCATTCTGGGTCTTGTGCTCTGTTCTTACACTTCTTGTGTTCAGGGAATGATTGGATGTGACACTCAGTGCTCTGGTGTGGTTGGCAGGGTGGTGATGGGTCACAGGTTGGACTCAATAACCTCAGTGATTCTGTGATTTTCATCCAGCCACTGTGCAAGTCTGGGGCTGTCCTGGCCACGCAGTACAGGGTGGGCTTATTCACAGAATCACAGAATGGGGGTCATGACATGAAGATCAGAAATGGGGGCTCAGCTTTAGGCAGAACAATCTCTGGCTCAGTTTAGAAGCCGCTTTGCGTGAAGAAGCAGCTGTGATTCCATGGTCCTGTGCTCCATACCCGACTGCAGCCCTGTTGCCATGCCCTGCTCCCACCTTGCTCTCGCTGAGGACGCGGTGGCTGTGCAGCCCCCCAGCAGCTGCTGTGTGTCCCCCCATAGCGTGTGTTCCCCTACATCTCGGCCATGGTCAACAATGGCTCCCTGACCTACGACCACAGCAAGGACGGGCGCTGGACGGAGCTGGCTGGGTGCTCTGCCGACCTGCGCAACCAGAACCACGACACCTTCCTGGCCATCCGGTACTCCCGGGGCCGGCTCACGGTGAGACCCGACGGGCACCTGCGGGGGGTCCTGCACATCCAGTGGGGCACGGCTCAGGGGAGGGGCAGCTGGAGCAGTAAGTGACCTGGAGATGGTTTTCTAGGTTCATCCGCCTGCCTCTTCAGCAGCTCCAGCTCCAAAAGAGCTGCAGGGTAGCGGTGCGCATTCCTGGTGTGACCCTGCCTTGGTCTTGCAGGTGATGACTGATGTGGAGGACAAGAATGAGTGGAAGAACTGCATTGACATTGCAGGGGTGCAGCTGCCAACTGGATACTTCTTTGGTGCTTCTGCTGGCACTGGAGATCTGTCTGGTGAGAGGGGGCTTTGCTCAGGGGAATATGTCGTGGTTAGAGCCTGGACTAGGTGATCCTGCCTTGGCAATAGGTTGAACTAGGTGATCTCCAGTGGTCCTTTCCAACCCCAACTATTCTGTGATTCTGTGACTGTAACACTGTGAATGCACTGGATAACTTCCATAGCTTCCTTTCCCTGAATTGTTCACCAAGTTCTTGCAACCCTCTTGAGCAGGGACCTGCACCCAGGGAAGGGAGGCATCTGACAGACAAGGAACATCTTGGATTGCAGTTTGATACCTGGGGTTGAGGGTGGCTTGAGAGGGAAGGAGACTGGACCTGGCAGAGCAGGATCTAAGGGGTGCTCCAGGAGCCTGGACATCTCTCAGAGGTTCTGACTGCATTTGGTGCTGATGGGTGTTCCACAGACAATCACGACATTATCTCGATGAAGCTGTTCCAGCTGATGGTGGATCACCCTGTAGAAGATGAGACTGTTGACTGGACCAAGATCGAGCCAAGCGTCAGCCTCCTTAAATCCCCCAAAGGTGAGTCCATGAGCTTCAAAAACCTGCCTTGGGGGATTGGAATGTCGGCGTTGGAGCTGTGACATCCTGTGAGACATCGAGCCTGGGTCGGTCCCTTTAGCTGTTCTTGCCCTTACAGACAACGTGGATGACCCGACAGGGAATTTCCGAAGTGGGCCGCTGACGGGCTGGAAGGTGTTCCTGCTCCTGCTCTGTGCACTGCTGGGCATCATCGTCTGCGCCGTGGTGGGAGCCGTGGTCTTCCAGAAACGCCAGGAGCGGAACAAGCGTTTCTACTAGTGGAACACCTGTGCCCAAACCCATCATTTTCTATGGGGAGCTGTAAAAACTGTGGTTTCTAAACGCTGTTTCTGAGAAATACCAGAAGTATTTTCTTACCTGTCTGTTTGGCTGTAACCCCCTGCCCAGACCTTGGCCTCCAGTGGATTGGACCAAGGAGGGTGATGCCCTCTGGACTCCAGAGCTGTGGTATGGGAGCCTGGAGGTTGCTCCCCAGTTTTTCCAGTGCTTCCCACTGCCAGCTGGGACCTGCCGTGCTGCCTGGGGCAGGTGTGAACGTGAGGGGCTGTGGGAAGGGGGCTGTGAGTGGGGCATTAAAGGACTGACACCACCTGTGCCTCTGGCTTTGTCTGAGCGGGGAGAAGGGGGACTCTGCTTGGAGGGAGGATGGGAATCTCCGGTGCAGAGGGGCTGAAAGAGTTGGGAGTAGGAGGGTGCTTTTCCTGGGGGTGGGTCCCGAAAGAAATTGGGGGGGAGAGGAGGGGGCGGATGGTCTGTATTCACCGGAATCTCCCGGGGGGATGCCCTTGCGGTTCCCGGAGGAGTGGAGCCCGAGGGGTGCTGCAGTGGTTTGGGGGGATGTCCTCGCCGGCCGGTCCCGCCTCCGTCCCGCCCCGTTCCGCCGGCGGAAGAGAAGCGGGGCCGTGTTTCCGGGGCAGCGGGGGGAGCGGCGGGCACCGCCAGCGTGTCCCCCGGGCGGCGGGGCCGGGCGGGCCCCATGGGCCCGGCCCGCCGCAGGGATACGCTCCGGCTGCGCGGCGGAGGGTGAGCCCGGCGGGGGCTGGGCACGGTGGGGGGCTGGGTACGGGGATCTGGGCACGGGAGTCCGGGCACAGCGGCCCCGCTGACCCCCCGCCCTGCCCCAGGTCCCTGCCGCTCCCTCGGCTCTTCCCCGGCCGTCTCTCCGCCTTCCCGCTGTTCCTCCTGGCGCTGCTCCTGGGCTTCGCCTCGCTGCTCTGGCTCCAGCTCAGCTGCTCGGGCGAGGGGCCGGTGCCCGGGGGGCAGGAGCGGAGCGCTCCCCGCCAGCCCTGCCCGCCCCCGGCCCCGCTCCTGCCGGCGCAGGACGAGCCGTCGTGGGGCCCGCACCGACTGGCGCTGCTGGTGCCGTTCCGGGAGCGGTTCGAGGAGCTACTGACCTTCGTGCCCTACATGCATCGCTTCCTCAGCAAGAAGAAGATCCGCCACCGTATCTTCATCCTCAACCAGGTGGATCACTTCAGGTAGCGTCTCCCCGTGCCGAGGTGCCCTTCCCGGAGCTCTGTCCCTGCTCAGCGCTGGGAGGGTCTCGTGGATATGCACAGGCCCAGTGCACTGGGGCATCGGGGCAGAGTGTGGTGTTCTCCACGAAGTTCCTCCTTCTAGAGCTTGGAGAGGGATGAAGGTGTTTTGCTTCCCTCTTCCTTAGCAACAGTCATGGAATCCTCTACCCCCAGGTATTCAGACTTTCCACCCAGTGTCACAGGTCTGCAGCAGCAAACATGTGGGGACTCTGAAATTCAAAGATAGACCATGGGGTGTTTGGAAATGATGTTGCTCTGAGTGGAGAAGGAGGGGTGCAATTTCAGGACAGAGAATGTTGTGTTTGTGTGTCCCTGTCTGGGGACTGGTCAGACACTGAGTGTTGAGGAGCGTGGCAGAGGGATGTGAAGGGACAGTGGCTGCTGTGTGTGGCACTGAGAGCCCTCAGTCTCGTGGCAGGTTTAACAGGGCATCCCTGATCAACGTGGGCTTCCTAGAGAGCGGCAATGACACCGACTACATTGCCATGCACGACGTCGATCTCCTGCCCCTCAACGAGCACCTGGATTACAGCTTCCCGGAGGCAGGGCCCTTCCACGTGGCATCCCCAGAGCTGCACCCGCTCTACCACTACAAGACCTACGTGGGCGGCATCCTGCTGCTCACCAAGCAGCATTACGAGTTGGTGAGCACGTGGGTGGGTTGTCCTGGGTGCTTTGAGGCAGGGGCTATATTATCACAGTGAACAGGTCTGTGCTGTGTGCTTGGGAAGCAGGGAGAGGAGTCAGTATGGTTTGGGGGGACAGAGCCTGTGGTCTGAGCTGGTGGGGGGCAGGAGAGGGGAGGCTGTGCAGGTGCTTAGGGCTTGTGCTGCTGATGTCTGCTCCTCTTGAGGCCATGGAGCTGTGCTGGACAATGGCTGGTATGGTGCTGTTCTTGTTCCAGTGCAATGGCATGTCCAACCGCTTCTGGGGCTGGGGACGGGAGGATGATGAGTTTTATCGACGTATCAAAGGAGCTGGTCTCCAGGTAAGGGGTCTCTGTACCTTCCTGGGTTGAAATTGCCCTTTTTCTTGTCTCTCCACTGGGCCCCTGCTGTGGTCACCCAGGCTAGGGGCTGGGGAAGGCAGCTCTGCACTCCCTGCTCCAGCCGCAGGTGCAGAAGTCTTCCAGTGGCGTTACAGAAGCTTTGCTGTTCTCCCAGGTTCGTCGTCCTTCTGGAATCACAACTGGATATGAGACTTTCCAGCACTTGCATGACCCAGCCTGGAGGAAGAGAGACCAGAAGCGCATTGCTGCACAGAAGCAGGTGAGACCTCTGGTCAAGGGGAACCACAGGAGGCTTGGGTTGTGATCACCACATGCTCTGAGCCTTCCTTCCTCACATTCTCCCCTGCCAGCTCTGTGCTCCTTCCCCAGGCACTGAGTGCTTCCCCCTTCTAGTGTGAGCTGAACAGTCTTTCTCTTCCCCAGGAACAGTTTAAGGTGGATCGGGAGGGAGGTCTGAACAACATGAAGTACCAAATCGAATCACGGACTGATCTGAGCGTGGCAGGAGCCCCTTGCACCGTCCTTAATATCTTGCTGGACTGTGACACAAACGAGACTCCCTGGTGCACATTTGGCTGAGCCCATCCCTGTTCGCCAGTCGTGTTTGCTGTGCCGGTGCCAGGACTCAGGGACTGCCATAGAGCTGCTTGGAGCAGGCAGGATTTTGGCAGCGGATGAGCATGGCAGTGCTGGTGAGACACGGAGGAGCAGAGGAGGCCGAGAACTGGGCTTTGCTGGGACCAACAGAAGAGGCTGAGAGTGGGACTCAGTGGTGTTGCCATAGGCACTGGTGCTGCCTCCCAGGGCAGGCACAGGAGGTGGTTTTCCTCTGCTGGACATGCCTGAGCTGCCACCCAGCTCAGAGGACAATAAAGAACTATCAGGGCAGTTGTGAGTTACAAATGCCCTGGGCTGGGCTGGGCTGTACTGCTCTGTTTTGCTGCTCCCTTAACCTTCCTGGCTTCAGCACCCCTGTTCTGGCTTGGCCCTGGCTGTGCTCTGTGTGACAGGCGAGCTGGGAGCTGCTCTTGTTCGGAGGCCAAGCCAGTATGAAACGGCCTCTGAGTGAGATGGTGCCTGTTCCAGCTGCCCAGGTACCCTCAGGGCTGGGCTGTGGTGACTCCACTGCAGGAAGTGGTTGTGGTTAAGCTGTGCCCTGAGCCCAAGGATCTGTAGACCTGCTGGATGTCAGTACTTGTAGGCCAGGACCTCTCTTTGGAGTGAGGAGAGTTCTGTCTGAGCTGCTCCTTTTCTTGCCTGCCCTCTATGGCATGGGCTGCCTCAGCCTGTCAGAGGGGCTGGAAAATCTGCTGTCTCCCCAGAAGTGAAGGGAACCGGGATCTGCTCTGCCCCTGTGTTCCTTATCCTGGGAAGGACTGGCTGCTGGACTCACTGCAGTGCTGGTGGAACTGGGGGCATGGTGTGGGTGAAGTGTGGGAACTGGGACAGTTGCCCCTAACCTGCCTGAGCTGAGAATAACAAGAGCTCCCCTGGACACAGCAGGGGATGGGATGCTCCCATCAAAGGTGGAAACGGGGGGAGGGGGTGTTGATGAGAGAGAGGCAGATCTTGAGGGGGACCAGGCTGCAGCTCCCACCCACTCACTCCAGCCACCTGGCCCTGTCTTTCCACCGGACCAGTTTCTCCCATGTGGCAGCACAAGAATCTGGCTGGGGAAGCTGGGAAGGTCCCAGTGGGTGAGAAGAGATGCTGAGGGCTGCCAGTTGTTAGTTGTTGGTAGAAAGCAGACACACCAGCAGCTTCTGCTGGGAAGTGGGATGTGTAGAGCTGGGCAGGAGGGGTGAAGGGCCACATGCTCTCAGGACCCAGCTGTTGAGACCCAGGTGGGAGCAGAAGCTGTGGAGCAGTGCCTGTTCCGTGACTGCTCATGCTGGGAGAAAACAGGTGCTGTGACCTCTGGGATGCTGCCACTCGCCCTCATCTGCTGAGAGTGACAAAAATGCCCGACAAATCTCCAGGGAGACCTCTGCCAACACTGGGCTCCTCTCCATGATTGGCCTGGCCTGGCCTGGCCATAGGCTTGGGCTGCTGGGTGATTAAAGCTGTGCTGCTCCAGAGTGGACGGTGCTCAGGCTGGCTCACAGATGGTGCCATGTGTGGGCCTGCACTGCTCTGCCTCTAGGGTCTTGGCACACATTTTGGGTACTGCTGCCTCCTCAAGCAGGGTACCCTCTTGAACAGCCAGTACCCATCCCTCTGTTCAGCCCCATCACCAGCACTGGCACCAGACTCTCCACGTTTCCTGGCCCCTTCTGTCCTTGTCCCTTGCCTGACGCTTCCCAGAGTAGTTGCTTTGTGTTCCCAGACAGAAGCTGTTGCCATCCTAGGAAGACAAGCAGCTCTGGGGAAGAGTGCTGGGATGAGGGAGGCAAAAGCATCAGAGCCAAGTGAGGGGGTCGTGTACTGTGTAGGGGCTGTGGGATGGGGTGTCTGGAGAGATCTGGTGCCATCTGTTCTCTGTGCTGCTCTAGAGCTGGAAAAGGAGTCTGGAGCCCTTGGATGGGGTGTAAGTGGGGCTGTCTCCAAGGCAGGGGTCGAGGTTGCAATACAAGGTAGAGAGGATCAGGCTGTACTGCTTTGCATCATGGAAACAGCGGGGCCAGCCATGGGGTGATGGGAATGCCCTGCCCACGAGCTCCCATTGGCCTCTCCAGCCTAGTGGCCCCAAAGCAGTGCTGATACCTGGCACAATGCTTGCTGGTTGGCTTGGACACCTGGTGCACAGCTCTAGAGGTGTCCCCGTGACCAGTCATGCCCCACATTGTGTGCAGCCAGAGGGAGATGTCAGCCCAGCAGCCCCACTCCTGTATGTCTGTGGTGCAGGTTTTAGGATTGGCCACCTGTATTCCAGCCACTTCCTGGTGCCTGAACCACAGCCAGGGCTGGCAGAGCCAGATCAAAGTATTTCTCTACACCATTCAAAATAGATGACACAATTTCAGGCAGGTTTCATGGAGATGTAGCTGTGCAGAAACAGAGCATATGTGCAGCTCGCACTTCGCTCAGCGCTTCAGGCTCCTCTCCCGCTGCCTGGCAGCTATTTCTCAGCTCTGCTCTCAGCCCCCTCATCTTCCGGTTGCTTTTGTGGAAGAGGTGCCGTGTTGGAGACCCGGCTTCCTTTTATAGCCCTGAATGTGACTCGGAGGTCGCTCAGCTCCACTCCCCCCACGCACTTTGATATCAGCAATAGCCCAGCAGGAGCGGATGAAGTTTTTCCTCATCGCCTTCCCACAGATGGGTAACACTCTGCCTGCTGTCCCAGGAACCCTGCAGAGCTGAGCCAGAGACCTCCCAGCGTTCTCGTGCTTTCAGCAACCCTGAGGAGAGCATCAGAACGCTCAGGGGCCGAGAGGGCCTCTGGAGTCTCAGCCCTGCCCCTCTGCGATCCCCCTTCTGGTGTCCCAATTGCTGCCGGTGAGGCTGTGTGGGAGCTGCGGCAGGCACAGCAATCGGTGGCCTTTGTTGCCGAGTTCTTCTAAACCGGATGGTTCCAGAGATGTTTGCTGGTAGAAACATGAAATTGCTGTAGTTTCGTGGTGGGGGGTCTTGGAGAGTAAGGTGAGCAGAGAGTGGGGAAAAACTGAAGGGAGGCAGGAGCATTTCTGCTCAGAGAAGGGGGCATGGAGTGTCCTGGGCAGGGACCTTCGGGGTCCTGCAGGGACTGCTATCCCAGGGAGACGTGATCTGGGCACGGTGAGGCAGGAAACGGGGCAGACGGGAAAGAGGGGTGCGGCTGTGACCCAATGCAGTCAGCCCGGCATCACAGGAGCCTGCCTGGTCCAAGCCCCGTGGGATGATACCCTGTTGCCGCAGGCTGCCGGTGGGGCCCCGTTCACGGCTGAGCTCCAGGCAGAGGGCTGGGGCATCGCAGACACGTTCCTGGTGCCAACAAGGTGGGAAATGGCAGCGTTGGGCAGGGGCCCACCCCATTCAGAGGCCACAGGTGCTGCCGCTCCAGCTTGCTGTGGGGAACGGGGAGGATGGGGCCGAAGGGAGCGCAGCGTGCCTTGGCAGCGCACCGAGGACACTGCCAGCATGTGAGCCCGGCGAGCAGGGACCGGGGACAGTGTGTGTGTGTGGGAGAGCACTGGCAGCACAGCTTGAGGACTCGGGTGTGCGGCGGGGGGAGCTGGCAGCGAGCGGGGTGCGAGTGTGCGGGTACGTGCGTGTCTCCGGACCGGGGACGGTGCGGGCACCGCGCCGTGGGGAGGGAACGGGACTCCTGCAGGTGTCCTGCTCCGCGAGGAGACCGGGACGCCGGTGACCAGGTGCAGCCCGTGGCTGGATCCCCGCTCCCTGCGGCTGCCACGCTGGTGCCAAGTGACAAAACCGGCTCCGGGCCAGGATGTGGAGCGCTGATTCAGAGGGATGGAGCGTGTCGCGTCTCGCTGGCGCCAGGCCAGGCGCTGGGGCAGGAGGGGGTACACCATGTCCCCGGAGAGTTCATCATGTCCCCCGGGGGTACACTATGACCCCCGGGGGCTTGTGGGGCTCCTGCCAACCCGTGGGTACCGTGAGGTGGGGGAACGGGTTTGTCCTGCAAGTTTGTCCTGCGGGGATTGTCCCACGGTGCTGAGACCCCTCTCAGTCCGGCAGGTAGGAAGCAAAGTATTTCTCTCCACCCTCACCGGGCGATACAAAGTGATACCAGCCCTGCGCCACGCTGAGGACCAGTGGAGCTCGACTGGCGCCGCTGCAGAGCCCGGGGCTGTAGCTCGGGGGGCTT
>VXAU01002515.1:1854189-1917489 GCA_013399695.1 Formicarius rufipectus
CAGCAGCGGGGAGCCCCCGCCCCGGTGTGTGCTGCACCCTGGCACCCCTTTGCCTGGCTCCTGGTTCCCCCGGGGAGCTGCACGGGAGGTGGTGGGTCTGTCCCAGTGCCAGGAGCCTGGGTGGGTCCTTGGGGCTAGCTGGGAAGGGGGGTGCCCTGGGTTTCGCAGTCCTGGCTGCCCGGTGTCACTGACTCTTGTCTCTCCCCTGCCAGTGCTGGTACTGGGCTGTTCTCTAATTCTCCATGGCAGCAGCACAGGGTCCTGTGACCTGTGAGCCTGACACCCGTGTCCTCGGCACCTACCTCTCCTCGCAGCCCGCTGGTGTTGTTGGCAGCATGGGCAGCGTGGGCAGCCTGGTGGAGAAGCAGGATCTGTCCCCCCTGGAGCTGCGGGCCCCGCTGGGGGGCTCACGGGGGCTTCGGCAGCCTGACGGCTTGTTGCGGAAAGGGCCGAGCCAGCGGGAGCTCTTTGGGTACCTGCACGGGGCCAAGAAGGAGATGCGGTCGGAGCGGAAGCACCAGACATCAGGCCCCTGCTACAAGAGGGACTACGAGAGTGACCGCGAGAACCGGTCCCCTGAGCGCTGCTCCCGGGAGCATCACCGTGGGGCCGACTTCTCCAAGAGCTCCCTGCCGGAGCGGGGCCGCTTCGACAAGGTGAGGCTGTGGGGCACTGTGTGGGGTTCCGGAATATGTCCTTCTCTGTGAGAGGGTGGGGCTGGAGCAGAATTGTCCCTGTTCCTCTGGATGGGATGTTCAGGGATATGTGGCTGGGAGCAAGAGGGTTCTCTCTAGCTGTGGGGGCATTGGGCTCGTGCTGACCCTGCCCTTGTTTTTCAGTGCCGTATCAGGCCCTCGGCCTTCAAGGCAGTGGCTGGGAAGGGGCTGGTCTCCATGCAGGGCCTGTCCTCGTCCAAGGGGCAGAAGTTGTCCAAGAGCAATGGCAGCCTGCACACGCTGCTGTCACAGAGCAGCACAGCAGCCCCGCAGCAGGGCCCGCTCCGCACTCACCTGCTCCACGCCATCAGCCTGGATGAGGCCTCTGACTCCAGCCACAACTCCATCCAGAGTTTCCCATCCTACGGCTCCCGCCTCAAGCCTCCTCAGAGCCAGTTCAGCGCCTCCATGGGCCACATCAACCACATTGGGGGCTCCTTGGACAGGGTCTCCCGGAACCCCAGGGACCCCCTGGCCCCTGAGAAGGTGCCCCTGTCCTGCAAAAGCATGGCCACGCTGAGCCGGCTGCAGAGCCCCGGCGAGCCCCCGCCACCCTATGAGTTTTCCTACTCGCTGGAGGATGCGGTGAAGCAGCTGGAGGACCGTCTGCAGGAGACAGGAGGGGAGCTGAGGCAGCTCAAGAGGAGCCTCAGTGAGACCGAAGACCCCTTCACACAGGTGAGCCATGGGGCTGGGGCAGCGCTGGGTGCCCCAGGCAGGGCTGTGGGGCAGTCATGTCTGGGTGGAAGGAGCAGTGAAGGAGCTGCTGTTGTGGGGGATAGACTGGGAACACCCAAGCATGGGAAGACCCAACATCACAGGACTTTTTGGGATCCCTCCCTGGGGCTACGGACTCTGACCCCTGTCTACCTGTGCTGGCAGGTGTTTGAGGACAAGCAGCGGCTGTGGCTGGATGAGCTGGAGGACCTGAAGCAGATGTACATGGCCCGGCTGCAGCAGGTGATGCAGCAGGCGCAGCGTGGGCAGCGGGCGCTGCAGCTGCAGCTCTACAAGGCGCAGCAGGAGAAGAAGCGGCTGCAGGAGGAGCTGAGCCTGCAGCAGTGCCAGTGCGAGGAGTCCAAGCTCCGGCAGCCCCAGGGTGAGCGTGGCAGCCCCAAGCTGGAGGAGACCAAGTGGGAGGTGAGTCCCCTTCCTTTCCTCCTTGTTGCCGCCCTCCTGGCTGTGAAGCCAGGATGGAGGCAGTTGTTCCCTGCTCGAGTGCCACTTGTGTCATGGGATGGAGGGGGATGAGCTAGCTGTGATGCTCATGGTCTCCCAGAAGGGCAGTCTCTGGTGCTGCCATGCCTGGGGTCCTGCTCTCCCAGTCCTTCCTCACTGCTTGCCTGTGCCATGCAGGTGTGCCAGAAGGCAGCAGAGATCTCCCTGCTGAAGCAGCAGCTCCGGGACACCCAGGAGGAGATGGCTCAGAAGCTGGGTGAGATCTTCAGCCTGAAGACACAGCTGCGGGAGGCCAAGGCAGAAGTCCAGGCCAGGGACACCCAACTGGCACAGCTGGCAGACTCCTTTCAGAGTCCCACAGAGCCCAGCACCTCGATGCCCCTTGGTGATGACCCCATGCCATCGTGCCAGGACTTCCCTGGCTGCGAAACTGACGACTCCAAGTGCCGGGGCCTCCACAGCGACTCGGCAGAGCCCCTGGAGCGACAGGTGGAGTGGCTGTGGGCAGAGCTGCTGCGGGAGCGGCGCCAGGGCCAGCTGCAGGCTGTGAACTTTGAGCTGGAGAGGAAAACCTGGCAGGAGGAGAAGGAGAAGGTGCTGCGGTACCAGCGGGAGCTCCAGGCCAGCTACATGGAGATGTACCACCGCAGCCAGGCGCTGGAGCGGGAGCTGCGGCAGCTGCGGGCGGAGCCCAGGGATGTCGGGAACGACTCACCCTGGATCGAGCGAGTGGAGTCCTCGAAGATCTGAGGGGTGGGATGCTAGTGGGACTGTGAAGGGGGAAGGTCTCTTGCTGCTGCAACGGGACGATCTCAGGGTGTGCAAAAGGATTGGCCACTCAGCGCTGCCCTGGGCCGAAGGACTGATTGCAACAAGGGAGCTTTTCCTTGCAGTGCTTCAGGCCCTTCTGGTGGGGGTCTCTGGAGAGCAGGGGGGTCATCTGTGCCAGGGTGGGGGTCTTGCATGTGCCCCATGCTCTGACTTCAGGAGCATTTGCCCTGTGCTTCCTTCTGCCATGGGGACAGAAACAAAGCACCCTGTGAGACATTCCCTGTCTCCTGTTCCTATAACCCAGTAATTTAATGTCTTTTGAGGAGAGGCTCGAGCCCTGTCCCCACCCCACTGCCTCGCTGTGGCAGTCCCACCTGCTGCTCTCAGTGGTCACCATGTTAGCAGGGCCCTGGAGCTGCTGGTGCCACTGGCAAAGCAGAGGAGGAACTCTGACAAAGTGCTGGTACTGCTGGGAGAGGGGAGCTGCACCAGCACGGCTACTGGGACCTCCCATATCCCCTCTGTGGGGCTGCTCTGCAGTGGAGGTAGTTGACGCAGCTTCTCTCAGGCTAAGAGAGGCCAATGCCTTGTGCAAGGAGGGATAGGAACTGCTGCCCTGATGCATTAGGAGGAATTGGGGAGGGGAACAGGACTGAGGCATGTGGGCAGGGATGTACCCAAGCTGGGGGTCTCCCCTCCCAGGGTGGGTGAGGGGGACCTGCAGGAGCCCCAAGGTGCTGGAAGGAAGGAGCCCTGCTCCGTGTCTGTAACATTCCTGCAATAAACCTGTATTTCTCTCTTCCAGTCTCTGCTTCCCTCGGGGTTTGGGGGGATTTCGGCTGTGTGAGTGGGGGGCTGTGGGCCCGCCTGGGCCTGCCCGGTGCAGGAGCCCTGCCCTATCACCGTGGTGTCAGGGTGGGCGGCACAACCAGTCGGGGCATTGTGGCGCAGTGAATCACGGTGGGGCCAGGGATGTGCCCCTGGAGTGGTTTAATGCAGCATTGGACCTCCCCAAGCACCAGGACCACGTTCTACAAACCCACAAACACCTTTATTCACCCCCACAGCGCTCCCCACCCCCACAGTCAGTGCTCTGGACAGTGTCCCCACAAATGGCCATGCGGTCCGCAGCCAGGGGCACAGAGACCTGTCCCAGCCCTGCAGGGCACACCCCATCCCTGGCTCTTCACAGCGGCAGGGGAAGGGCTGACACCTCCTTCAGACACTCGTCGTAGACCTCCTGGTACTCCTCGTGGGGCTTGATCATGATGACACAGGTGGGGCGCTTCGAGCTGGCCGCAGCTCCCAGGTCCTGTGGGAACAGTGAGGCTGTGGGGTGCCTGGTCCCTTCCTGAGGGCAGAGGCTTGGGACCAGCTCACTGCCATGTCCCAGCCTAACACAGGGAAGCTCTCCCTGCCAGCCCATCAATCCCAAGCCCTCTGGATCCCTCTGGGTTCAGGAGCCCTTTTCGCAGCTTGTCTCCTACAAGCTGGAAGCAAAGCCTTGGGTGGGTACGTAGCACAAGGGGCTGGCACTTGGGTCATATTCCATGCTTCGTCAGTGGGATCTGCAGAGCTGCCTGCATGATGCTGAAGCTCCAAAGACATCCCCCCTCCCAACTTCCAGTCTACAAAGAGGGTGCTGTTTCCAGCTCACAACTGAGGAGGGAAAGATTACCCAGGCTCTGTTCCAGAGCTCCCCCAGAGCTGCTGAGAGACTGTTGTGGCAAGCAGTTCTGTGATCCCATAGTGAAACGCTGCTACACCTCGCAACATCCGTTCTGCCCTGGCCAGGGACAAGCACCAGGTTCTATACTTGGGCACCAGATCTGCACCTCCCCAGGATGGCTCCCGTCAAGCCTGGACTCCTCATGGGGGCTGGTTCTGCCCCAGTACTCACCGATTTGGAAGGGACGTACGCATAGGGGAGGCTCCTGTCCTCGCACATGATGGGGATGTGGCAGTACACATCGATGGGCAGCGTGTCCCCAGCCAGCACGGTGATCCTGCGGGGACAGCCCTGTCAGTGGCCGGCCTGGACCAGCAGGGCCGCGGGGCCGGGGCTGCACTTACCCCTTCTCGCCCTTGTTGATGAACTTCTGCACCTCCTTCACACCGCGGCGGATCTGCTTGTGCTTGGCCGCTGCAAGAGAACCGCAGATTGAGGGGTTGAGAGAGAACTACAGAATGAGAGCCTGGAGAGAGAAGCAAAGTGTGTGGGGCTATGATAGAACCACACTGTGAGGGGCTGTGATGGAACCATGTCGTGAGGGGCCGCCCCACGCCGCCGCCATGCCCCGGCCCGGCCCCGCCCTCGCCATGTCCCGGCGCAACCAGACCTTTCCTGATGCACTTGTAAAGCTTCCGCGTGAGTTTGCGGGACGCGAGTGGCTGCGCGATGGGGTTGAGGAAGTCGAGTTGCTCCTGGTACGAGCGCTCCGGGGTCGCCTCCACCTCAGCCGCCGCCTCGGACTTGTCCCGCGCCATGGCCGCGCCCGCCGCTTCCGCCGCCGGGGCACGCGCCCGCCGCGTCTCCGCAGCCAATCGGCAGCCGCGCTGGGTTGATTGACTGCCGCGCCGACCAATAGCAGCGGCCGCCCTCGCCCCGCCCCCGCCCCGCCTCCAGTCCGGTCCCAATTCGAATTCCAATCCCAATCCCAGCCCCAGTTCTAATTCCAGTCCCGGCCCCAGTTCCAGTCCCAGTTCTGATCTCAATTCGAATTACAGTCTCAACCTTAGTCCCAGTTCTAATTCCAGTTCTAGCCCCAGTTTCCAGTACTAATCTAGTCCCCAGTCCCGGCTCGTCCCAGTCCTAAACTAGTCCCAATTCAAGCTCCAGTCCTGGCTCATCCCAGTCCCAGTTGCAATTCTAGGCCCAATCCCAATCCCAGTCCCAGTCCTAATCTAGTCCCAGCCTCGGCTCGTCCCAGTCCCACTTCTAATTCCAGCCCCAGTCCCAGCCCCTGTCCCCGAGTGAGACATGCCAGGACAAGCTTCAACATGGGACTTTATTGGGTGTCCGGTTGGTGCTGGAGACGCTCAGCCCACCCCGAGCCGACAGTGACCGCTATGCCCGGGGGTACAGCCAGCCCCACTCTCGAGGGGCTGTGCCCGGCTCATCCCACTGGCCACAAACTGCATTTTCTCCCTTGCTTTTCATTCCGGCAAGCTTTTGTCCCTACAGAACTACATTGCTGCTTCTCCCAAAGAAAAAAGGAGGCTTCCAACACGGTGCGTCTCCAAGAAACTGCTTTGATCCTTATGCCATCGACCCGGCAGCCACCACTGGGAATGATGAACTCTGCCCGAGGGCACGGCAGCACGTCCCAAACCCACCACATGCTGAGCCACAGTGACTACACTGCTTCCAATGAAAGTGGCCTCAGACGTGGCTTGTTACCTTCTCCCTCACTACAGCAGATCCCTGGAGCACAGCAGGGCTTCAGCCAGAAGCTGCAGCTGCTCCAAAACCTCTCGCTGCATCTCCACAGCAATGTGGAACACATGGTGGTCAGAGCTGTTGTACATCACAGCATTCTGGAACATAAGCATGAGGTCACACTGGAACTGGATCATGGACTGAATGTGTCCCTTTGACAGCCTTCTCTTTATGCTGGTTAAGTCCATGGGTCTAGGAAAGAGATAGAGAAGGAGAACTGAATTGCAGCCCAGGGCCAGGCATCCTCTGGGCTCTGTAGGAATGTGATTATTCTCATTTCAGGGTGGCCTTGAAAGCAGAGCTATTTTCGATCAATTTTATTGCTCAGGAAAAAGGGAGAGTGAGAAAGGCTTTTCTTTGAAGTCAGACAAAAGTTAAGCTCAGTCAGTTCGACACTTGCCATCCAATCATTTTGGCAGGTCATTAGCAGTCACCTCTGAAACAAATGTGATGCTGAGCTCCAGAGAAGGCAAGCGGTAATTAGTCTTCATGAAGTCAGTTCAGGTCTTAGTGAAGAAATAAAGTTACTAAAATAGGTATCTATTAAACACCCTCAAAATTGAATGGTGTCACCAGCAAAAATAGCAGTACTGGTAAGGGGAACACGATGGGGAATAAATATTACTTCCCTTATTTTGACAGAATGGGAAAATGAATGGCTGCAGAGAGGACAACTGTGACCAGAATAGAACATGATTCAGCTCTGAAAAATGCCCTTAATCTCTCTGGGAAATATTGTTATGACCCACTTCTGTGCTGAGAGTGAAACATCTGGGGCGCAGGCGCGTGAGGAGGGGGCATTGCCTGAGGCACATCCCAGCCTGGGGAGAAGGGATCCAGCTCCTGCTGAGCTGCATCCCCTGCCCAGGGACTGTTCCTGGAATAAGTCAGCCACGCAATGCCTGCAAAAGGCAGGCACAATTCCCACCAGCTCCAGAGTCAGTGGCACTTTTCAGGTTCTAATTACCCAGAAAGGAGTTTTAATAAAAGAAATCAGTAGGAGATGCTGGTCACAGCCAAACTCTGGAAAAGGAGGAAGGAAACCATCCCACTGGGCCTTTGGAAACAAGAAATGAGAGAAAAAAACCCAGAGAAATCAACTAGTGAGCAGTTCCTCCACAAACTCACCTCTTTACGACATCCCTGTATCCAGGTGCTTGTCTCTCTGACACTGGTTTCAGGAATGGACTGCTGAACCTACAGGGACAAGGAGAAAGAATGTTCTGTGCCTACCCCTGCACTGAAGACACCACTGGGACATGGAGCAGTGCTTCCCTCTCCCTGCCTGCCATGCCTGCACAGCCAGTGCTGTGCCAGCTGTGTAGGAAGCAGCATTTGGGCTCGGCCACATTAATCAGAGGAAATAAGCAGTGTTCTTTCCAGCATGCAGCTGTTTCCAAACAAAGTCCTGGGGAGACAGGCCAGCTTCTGGGAGGGGAGGACAAGGCCAGGTGACACAGGAGCTGGAACTCAGGGCAATGTGTTCAGGACATGTTGATCCAGCCCTCTGCTCCCACATACCTGTGACTGGCTATCGTCCTCCAGATGGTCAGTAGAGTTCTCTTGAGGAGCAAATGCTGGAGGGGGTTATTCCAGCTTGGCTGCACCCTGTGGAGTGAAGGTATTGCCAGATGATCACACTCGAGACAAAGTGGGAGGTGGCAATTCTGCTGGCACCCACCATATTCAGGTGGATGAAGCTCCAAAAAAACCTCAGAGTATGACAGTGGGATTGTCCTGCATGGGAATTCACAACATCCAGAATGCAGGAAGATGCAGGGAAATAGGGACAAACGAGCTGAGATAAAGGGCAAGATCAAACCGGACAGAAAACCTCACGCTACTCTGCAATTTAGAACTTTACTGAGGTGATTTTTTAAGAACTTTCTCATCCCAAATCCCACCCTCCTGCCCGCCTTTTTCCTCTGAAAGGCAGCCCATGAGATCACAGGTGGCAGAGCCTGTAAGTGTCTGACACTTCTGCACCTGCTTGAAGAAGGTTGGTAATGCCTCTCTCAGGAGCTGGACTGTGCACTGCCTGACAGAACCTGACGCCCAGCTTACACATGGCCTATTTGCCTTGAGGAAATATGTATTTTCCATTTAATCTCTTATTTAATCTCTACTCTTCTCACTTCATCTTAGGATCAATGCCTCAAAATGCTGGCAGATCCACAGAGATAACACAAGTTACCTCCTTCCTTCCTGTTCTCCTTGGCTATCTCACCTTCCTGGATGTGACCTGTGCCATACACTTGTTCTCATGTGTGACGAGGGAAACGACTCTGTTCTGCTGCACCTGCAAGAGAGCAGAACCAGCTACTTACAGGTCTGTGTTGGGAGTGCTTGTGGAGTCCAGCACTGGGGCTGCAGAGGTGCTGTCACTGTCATCTTGATCCTGGGTCTGAGCACTCATCTCCTGTGGATGCAGCTCACCTAAAGCTTGTTTTCCAGGTGTCTCTGGAGTCTTGTCCTGAGGAGCACAGAGGAGGATACATCTAAGATGGCAGCCCATCACCTGAGTCCTTTATCTAGGAGCCAGCCTGCTGCACAACCCTTTACTGCATCCAGGCTCAGCTGGGAGCTCACTTGCTTTCTGTTATTCTAAGGATGATGTTTGACCTTAGGCAGACCTTCCCAGTGCTGCTCAGCACTCAGTAGCTGGACCTGATCTCCTGGATCGTATCCACTTCTGGCTAACACAAACCCCCTGGAGCTGCCCAGTGTTGTGTCTGCTCTCTGGGAAGAGTCATGGGAGAGGGCAATCAGGAGCTGAGGTAAGACTGCCTCAAGCTTGGTAAAGCTCAAGATACAGATAACAGGATCCCCTAGAGCACAACAAGGTTGTTTCCCCAGAAACTCCCACATGAATATGACAGGCAATAGACTCATCCAGGAAGGAGAGTGGTGCTGTTGTTGTACTGATTTGCCAATAAAATGTAGAGTGGCAAGAGTAGAGACGGAGGCTTTTTGAAGTCCAGATGTAGGATTATATGAAGGGGCAGCTCAAAATTCTCAACAGATCTGAAGCAGCAGCAGAATTCTCAAGAAGAAACTGGACACTATGCTGTTTTTGGTCTTGACCACTGGGAGAACTGTGAGGAAACTGTTGGGAATAACAGCAGTTAAGAACAGATAACTGCTAGGAATAACAGTGTTCTGCCAGAACAGGTGAAAACCCTGGAAGCTATTTGTCTCCAGTGTCCAAGTTTGCAAGGGAACAAGTATGAGTGTGGTAAAATGGCACCATTCTTCCACTGCTATGTTACCTGCCCCAGGAATACTTTGCAGGCTGGTGGGAGCCCACAGTCCCCTAGACACAGGACTGATGCAAACCCAGGCTAAACAGTGCCTGCTTCCAAGACATGATGGTCCCCAGGGGCAGATGGTTATTGCTGGCACAGCCACGTGGGCCTGAAACCAGTCAAGCTGTGCTGCAAAACACAGCAATTAGAACAAGGCAAGTATTCCAGCCTTGCCTTAAACCTGAGAGCAGCCTGCCAGCTCTCATGAGTCACCTTTACACTGCCAAGGAGCAATTCCTCCAACTCACATTTGAGGGTTTGATCTGTAGAAAGCTTCCTGTTTATAAACATACAGAAAAAACACCCCTCCCTCGTACATTTCTCCTGCATTCCCCTCCCCACCATCTCCTCCTGTGTGTTCCTGTCTCCCTGCTTAGAACCTGGGATTCTCCCATCTCTTCTAGAGCTGATTTCCTTCACTGTCTCTTGTCTCTCATCCAGGATCAGAGGCTCTTTTAGGACCACCACCACCCTACCTCTCTTCCCCTGAAGTGTTCTTTCTCATCTTCTGCCAGGATGTGTAGTTGACTTCCCTCTGCTCCCAAGAGTGCTTTTCCTGTGGTCTTTTCCTGGCACCTCACATCTTCCCCATCATTCTGCTTCCCTGAGCCACAATAATCCCACTGAGTCTGTGGTGACTCTGTGCTGCTAATGCAGAGACATTCCAGCATCTGGGTTACCTGCAATAGAGTGATTTATTACTTCAAATTGTGAAGGCAAAAGGGAGAATAAATAAACAGCACAGATGCTATTTTTGCATTCACTCACGAATGCCTTTCCATTTTTAGGAATCCTTGCAAAATCTTCTGATGAAGCCCTGTGTTATTATTACAGTGTCAGTTCACTGACATTTCTGTGCTTTAGGGTGAGCTGTGTTTTGGCAAAGCAGCTCCATCGCTGCAGTGCTAGCTCCAAATGGGAGGGATGGCTGGGTTTGGGCCAGGGAGTGAGTGAACCCAGGGCAACTGCTGTGCCCCTAGACTGTTTCTGTGTGCAGGTAGGTAAGTGCCCTGAAGTCCCCAGTGTTTCAGGAGGGTCTGAACTATGCTGCCCACCTTCCAGTCATCCAAACAGTCCTACCTCCAGGAGGAACCGCAGAAGATTGTTGCTTTTGTCTGGCTTCTCTGACTCTTGGTAATCTTCACTATCATCCTCCCAGAGGGGTTCACTCAAACCCAGCTCACAGTCTGCCTCTTGACTGCCCTCCTCTACCTTTTCCATTGCCACATCTTCAGCTTTCCTCCAGCTCCTCATGTCCAGATCCAAGCCTGAATCCCAGTCGAGAATAGACTGGAAGTCATTGTTCTCTGACTTGATGGGAGACTCTGTCTCAGACTCCCAGGACTGGCCCATCTGCAAACAATAAAAAAAGAGAGAATTTCTTTCTGCCCTGATCCAGAACAGCCAAATCTACCTCAGTTTGTGACACACTTAGAGAACCGCAGCATGGGCAGGACTCTGGTGAGCAGTCTCTACCTACTCAGTCTATACCTGAGACCCTGTGCAGCACGTGCCAGAGCTACAGCTCTGCAACACAAACTGCTGCTCCAGAGCAACTGCATTGCAGGTTTTCTGATGCTTTTGCTGTGCTCTCCCTCTGCCTAGGGCTGGTAGGTCACTGTGCTCAGGGCACGTTGAGCTGGCTAGGAGCATGTGGCTTTGCTGGATGCTCCATGTTTAAGGGGCTGAAGGCATCCAGCAAGGTCAAACCAAGTCCTGCCGGTCCTGACAGCTGCCGACTGTTGTGAACAACTATTGACTCCAAGGACAACTCACTGAAATTCCCTCTGCTGCCACTTGAGAACTTTTTATACGGGAAATAACTTATTATAAACCTTAGAGACACTTTGTTTTTACAGTGACAGGTGTGATTTAGCTGAATGGTGGTATCTCATATACATGAGACAGAAGAATTATAACCCTATATAGATACACACTGACAGAGGACAGTTCTACACATTTCAGAAAATAAAAATTATCAGTCTCTTAAGGAAGAAACCATTCATTTAATCTCTGTTCATTAGTCCATGCCTAAGGGTCTTCTGCTGCACTCGTCCACTATGATTTCTCTAAGCCTGGGGAACTGCTTGCAGAGCCACAATAACAACATAAATGTTAGAAAATCTGTATCTTGCTAATGAATGGAGCTGCCTGGATGCTGCTCCTATGGAGAATTCTATGCATTCATTAATAATGTCTTTAGAGTTTTCAGTTAATTATGTACAACCTAATTTTTTCAGAGTTTTGAACAAGCACATTTCTCACTGATTGCCTTTTGCACTCTCAGGACGGCTAGAACAGCTCAAAATACAGCTTACAGTGCATAATTGGGAGAAATAAAGAATCCACTGGGTTTGGGAATGAGAAAACTGGTTTGCTTATTTATGAACTTGCAAGCAGTTAGGATCTGAAAGCCTGCCTTTCTGAAACCTCTTTCAAAGTTAACTTCAGTGGAAGCAGATGAAATTTGATGAGGTAAGCGATAACATTACCTGCTCGCAGCTTCCAGAGTTGGTGTTAGGCAAAGAGTTGGGCAAACTGAGATTGCACCTGAAGAGGAACCCTGTGCCTAAAGTGCTGTCCTGCACCCTCAGCAGAGCTGGGCACACACAGCCCTGGCCACTACAGCTCAGCTGAGCAACAGAAAACTCTTACCCAGGGTAATCCGATCTCTTGTGATCATCCCGCTGTATTCCAGCTGAGAGGGTTTAAATCAGGAAGCCCAGGGAACTTGGGCATAAGCATCAATTAAAGAGATCTTCAGCCTTATGTTCAGTTTTCCCAAGTCTTGGAAGACTCAAGATGCCACAGAGTTGAACAGCAGCTTTAGTGCAAGACATGATAAGTGAAATAATCCCAGGCTGCTCAGCTCCACACCAATTCCAGACTGAATGACACAGACTTCACATTTTAATTAAGAATTGCCTGACGGTTCTTAATTATGTTGGCTATGTAAGTCACCAGTAAGGAAACTTTCTCAAATTGGAAAGTTTTAGTTCACTTTGCAGAGATCAGACACTGTGCAAGCCTTGCTAATCTGAGAAAAAGCTGTTAGAAATCAGTCTTTAAAAAGAACTTATATGTCAAAACAAGAAAAATGATAAAAGCCTGAACTCTAATAAATGAAACGTAGAATCCACCTAAAGTAGGAAAAAAAATAAAAAGAGAACAATTTGCTAAAGACATAAAAGCAAATAAAACCAACAAACCTCATCAAAAACATCAGAAGCAGAGTACTGACAGATGATCAGAGGGGATGACGCATGATCAGTGCCAAACATCTCAGTGGAAAATAGGGCCAGTTGGAAAAACCAAATTAATCATCGTTATCAGCACTGCCACAGAGGAGATCACGAGACCTCTTGGGATGGGTCTGAGAGATGGTTTCTAATTAAAATGTCAGCAGGGGAGGTTTTAGAACAATTTAAGGGAGTGAATAAACTTTAGAACCCACTGGGATTCACTCATGAGTCCTAAAGAAACTTAAATATAACATGACCATGCCTTTGCTGTGCAACCTGTCATTTAAATTTAAGAAAACCAAAAAGGAGTGACTGTTTTATCTGTCTGTAAAAGGGTGGGTGTTGGAAGATAAAGCACAGTAAAACATCAGCTCTGTACCAGACAGATTAGAACAAAGTATTAGGAAGAACAGAATTAGTAGTCAGAGCATGAGATGATGAATTGGGAAGGAGGCAAAGGGGCTCTGCAGAGAAAATCATATCTTAAGAGTTTTAAAGCTCTTAAACATCATTAAGTATATTAAAGTGTCATAGGACAAGGAAAAAGGCTGAGAGAAAAATACCTGGTTAAGAGAAGAAACCAAGGGCAGGACTGAACAGTGATGCTTGCCATGATGAAAGCAAGTTACTTGTGGGCCTGATAAAAGTCCTCTCAAGTGCTACACCTTCAGTTTTCCAACAGAGACAGAGGCAGGGCAGAGTGTTACAGAGGAGATGAAGCCAAACTCTTCTCAGGGACCAACAGTGAAAGGAGGAGGCAGCAATGACAAGTTGCACCGAAGGAATTTCATACTCAGTATAAACTGTTTACTCTACAAGGGTGGGCAAGCCCTGAAACAGCTAGTCCAGACGTATTTGGGAATCTGCATTTCTGATTTTCAAAACCTGACAAGACTACCTGTGAAGCTGGATGTGCTCTGAGCAGCAGGTTGGAGTAGAGGAAGGCAGAGAGGTCCTTTAGAATCATGGAATGGCTTGGGTTGGGAGGGCGTGTTAGTGGCACCCCATGCAATGGGCAGGTGCTCTTCAACTAGCCCAAGCTGCTCAGAGCCCAGTCCAACCTGACCCTGAACACTTTCAGGGATGGGACATCTACAGCTTCTTGGGGCAACCTGTGCCAGTGTCTCACCACTCACATACACAAAGAACCCTGTAACTTTCTGTGCTGTGAAAGTAACAACCTGCAATCTCTGGAATCTGTAATGTAAAAATTGAAATCAGAATTTTTTTCCCAGGTTTAGCAGCAAAAGGCAGTTAACCAATAATCAAAGGATTTGCACCATTTCCCTATCAGTAAGGTGACTCTTGGTCACCTCAGCCATAAAAGAGACAAAAAACAGCAGGCACAGCAAACTTCAACACTAAACTTACGAAAATCAAGAGCTCTTACTAGGCAAGGTAAGAGCTTGGTAACAATCCTTCTGGTCTTAATCCCAGTGACTCAGTTTCCTGAAACCTGAGTGCCAGAAAGCTGCACCCTATACATGCTGCACAGAGTGTGTAACATTGCTAGCTGCTGCAAAGCATCAAGGACGACGTTGGTATTTTTTGTTTTTTTTTTTTTTTTTTCCTCCAAGGAACATCGCAGGGGCAGAAAACACTGAAATTTCATCTCACAGAGCCAAGAAAGTGGCAACTTCAAAATTCTCAGAGAGAACAACCTCCATGTTGCTTTGGAAAAGCACTGTGATTTCCAGTAGAGTGTGCAAACTCAGATGTGAAACCAAGTACTGGCAATCCTGCCTACGGTGCCGGGATCACAGATTTTCACTTTGACTAGTGCAGCCTTCACAGATCTCTGAAGAAAGAATGTGCAGTACTTTTCAATGCATCTTCTCCCAAGGAAAGCTCCAAAAGATTGCAGTATTTAACTTCTCATGGTTAGATCTCCTGCGTCATCACAGTGCTGCTGTATCCTCACACAGTCAAGCAGCGAATCTTCCTCCCCATCCAGGCACTATGGAACATTACCATAATGAATGGCTTTTCTCTAAGGTCAAAGCTCTGCCACGTGTGTGTGCTCTATGGACAACTAGAAGAGTGAAGATATTCAAGGTGGGTACACAGGCTTGTACCACAGGACTGCTCCCTGCAGAGCTGTGATGCTCAGTACACTGCACACCGGTTTGTTCCCGTATTTTAATATACATCACATTTACACATCACTAGTAAAAATCTGTACACTTCACATTACAGTACATACGAGCCACCAGTTGCTAGCTAACACCAGGACACTGATGAAGCCCTAGACAACTGCCCTAAAACAGGCAGGGGGGCTAGTCTTCCCCTCTGGGGAAGTTTCTTTGGGATACACATTCCGATGAGACAGTGTTTTCCAGAGGGGCGAGTGAAGAAGGTGAACCAGGTCCCAGAAATGGACCTGCAGGTTTTCTTCCTCCAGCAGCTGTTAAGAGCAGCCTGCTTGCACTCCAGCTCCAGATGCCAGGTGCTGGGATTCTGCTGGGACTCTGCGTGCCTGCAGCATCATTTCTTCATCTTCAGGTCTGCCTCGATGGCGCAGCGCCGCCCTCTGGTGCCTCCGTCCTGCTCACAAGGCAAACAAACACAGTTACACAACCCAGACATTACGGCTCAGCTCCCTCCAGCACAGGGGGAGGGAGGGAATTCTGCATCAGGCAACAACTTCTCATGCCTTCCAATTAGGAGAAAGGGAAGCTGTCCCTAAGGCGGCCTGGGAAGGCCTGCCCGCAGATCTACCTAAAGACTGCTCTGGACACAGCAGAGTGCTGGGCTTGGCAGCATCTCTGTGCACTGCTGGAGCCAAGGCAGAGAGGCAATGTGGCTCTCGCCCAGACAGATGCTTTTGGAGCCTGGACGGTCCAGGCTTTCCTCTAAACAGCAGATTCTAGCTTAAGGTGGGAAGAGGAAACTGCTGACTAACCTACCTTATCAGCTGCTGATCCCTAAGGGAAGTGCTCCTCCAGTTGATTGACCCTGGCACTAGCTCCCTAGTTTCTCGGCACAGCTCCTTTCCATGAGCTGAAGGCGAGCTGAGAGCTTCCTTTGATCCGCTGCCCTCTCTCTCCGGCTGACATGCTGACTCTCCTGGCGTACTCCTCTGTCTTTAGATACACGTGAGAGATAAGAACAACTCTCCGACTTCCTCTCCTCTCTCCTCCCCGCAACTCAGAGACTTGGGGTTTCCCAGAGGGAATATTTTTTCCAAACACTTCCAGGTCACCACAAGCACAGAGCAAGGCATTTCTGCAGACTGTCTTATTTGCTTTCTGGACCACGAATGATAAAGCAGTAAACAGCTGAATCCTCACTCTCCCAAGACCTTTTGTACTGCCTTCGCTGATCAGAAGGGGCAGCTGTATAAACATGAGAGATGCAGAACTACAGGTCTGCACCACTTGGTTTGTCTTCCCGCTTATATGGAAAGAAAGCAGGAGAGAAGTTGTGGAAAAAAGCAAAAGCAGATGACAAAACGAAAACACTTGGAACCAGAAGAAAAGATCGAAGCCCCTCCCGCTCACCCACGCTGAGAATAAGGCACTGAGATGTTTCCTCTCTAAGGAACACAGTGGTGCAACCCCCAAATTAAACACACGCCGCTGCAGTGCTAAGGATGCTGTGACAGTGCAGTGATCACCCAGACAAGGAGCAGAGCACCTGCCAGCAGTGCTGCAGAACCTGCTGGAGCCTTTCAATACTTACAAAGAGAGAGAGAAGGAAGGCAGGAGAGCCCATTGGGACACTGTCCTGTTAAAAGGCCAAACAGAAGGACTTATCAGGCATCAGCTACGGAAATGCACACACCACACGGAAGCACTGAGCCCACACACGAGCATAGAGAAACATGTGCCCCACTTCCCTTCCTGCATGGCATCAGTCTTATGCAGCAGGAACATAAAAACAGACAAAAAGAGGGATACTGCGAGAGTCAGAATGCTAGCAAAGGGAGATTCCCTCCTCAGTCATGGCAAGGCCTGGGCTACCAAACAACTTCTGCAAGTGACAATTGCCACTAGAGTTAAGCAGGCAGTCCGTGCTATCCCAGTGTTGAGTCCCCTTCATCACATTCAGATGTGTCTTTACAGAAGAAAAAACCCAAACAAACCTTCATTGCTGGAATTCAAAGGTTCTGTGGTGCATTTTACACAGCAAACCAGAGTTCACTGATTCTCTAGCTCTAAAAACCAGACTGGAAAGTGAAGGACAAGGCAATTCCCTTCACTTCCCTGCCACATCACACTTTTACCAATATTCTGTTCATTTCCCTACAGTTTTTATCACCTGTTTTTAAAAACAGGTAATAGAACTCTTGGGTTGACTGAAGAAACTCATGAGACCTGCCTCTGGAATGCTGTACAGCTCCAGAACTGAAATCTAATCAATGGACACATTTAAAGAAAATTTGTTGACATGAAGATGCTGAAGCCATTGTAATCTGAAAAAACACTCTGCCTCTCTGGTATGAGAATTTCATGCAGTATCTTGGGATTCTTCAGAAGATCACAAGTGCCCTTCCAGAGGGTGCAGCATTCTCACCTTCTCCGAAGCATCCTGCTTGCGAGTGGAGTCTCGCCCCCGCAGGCTCTTTGCACTGATCCCCGACTCTGACGTTTGCATCATCAGCTGTGTGGCCAGAAATTGCTGCAAGAAAACCACACTCTTTAAAGACTGCCAGGCAAACCAAGCTCAGTAAGTGTATGTCAGTTAACTATCACAGACCACAGGGTGGGAACGACTGGGTCAGAGGCAGTTTCAGTTCCTTTTCCCTGCTCAAAATAAGTACCCTATTTACCTCAGAAGCCACAAGTCCTGAGGAGCTATAAAACCTCAGTTCAAACTCTGTTAGTCCTGCCAGTTGGGATGTTCTGCTTCACAGGACATTTTAAATGGCATAAATTCATGGGACAGTTTCATGTGTACTTTATATCAACATAATCCAGCACAACCATCCAAAGAAGCCGTGGCGTTCCCTGTCACTCACTATTTTGTTGCTTGTTTCTGTTTCTGAACCACGCCCTGGTTCTTGCTGGCCTAAGCATTTCCCTGAAGGAAATTACATTTGAAATTGGTCTGGGCTGAACCTATAAAAAGTTTTGCTGCACTACTTCTAACTCACTCACAGTCTAATTCAACACAAAACACCTGAGCAAGCATGAGAGAGATGCAGGGAAGGACGGGACTTCTGCATTCAAACACATGGGTAGTGAAACTCTGGTCTTACATCTATGGATCAAGGCAGATTCTCTGTCCTCAGCTCAGTACTTTACCTGGATCTGCTCCAGGACATCTCGCTGCATCTCCACAGCCATGTGGTACACATCATGATCAGAGCTGTTGTACATAACAGCATTTTGAAACATCAGCATAATATCACGCTGGAACTCAGCTGTGGTTCTTATCAGCCCGTTCTCAATGTTCTTTTTGATGGTAGATAAATCCATTGGCCTGTGAAAAAACATACAGGCAAAATTTCAACAGGAACACTTAACTCTTTC
The DNA here is from genome assembly GCA_013399695.1 of Formicarius rufipectus. NCBI lineage: Eukaryota > Metazoa > Chordata > Aves > Passeriformes > Formicariidae > Formicarius > Formicarius rufipectus. Next base: position 1,872,316 of record VXAU01002515.1, read on the forward strand.
CCCTCTTGTTTGGAAACAGCCCTGGGTCTGTAACAAATCTAGTTAGAATGTCTACTTAATTTAGCTGAACAGGTTCTGCTTTTCCAAGTGTTGCAGTTTGCACAGGAGGCAAAACCGACATTGTTCCTGCCAGAAATCCCTACACAAATAAGCCAATATACAGAGTTCTAGAGAGAGAGGAGTGCTGAGACTCACCTCTGCACAATGCTGTGATAGCCTGGTGCTATATCATCAGTTACAGGCTGTAGGAAGACATTGGCATACCTACAGAGAGAAAGAGTCCACTTATTGTCCATCCTTGCTGGTAAATATTTGTTTCATGCTTTCCTGTTTATTTGTCTGTAACAATATGATTCATAATCTCCTGGTACTAAGAGAGATAAGCCTCTGAGATGGCAGAGTGGAGACTTGTCTAGGATTAGTCATTTCTTTCTGTCAAGACATCAAACTCACTCACCTGTGATTAGCTGCTGCTCTCCAAACTAGCATGATGGCTTTCTTCCAGATCTTCTGGGCCTGTATCGCTTCCTGGTCTTCACTGCACACTGAGCTGGGAAAAGAAGAACATACTTCCTTTAGGAGTCTGCGCAGTGGCTCAGAGCAGAAAACTCATGTTTTATTTTGCCTTTGACATGCCCCTACTAATCCATGCCAAGACAGAAGGAAGAAGTGGGAGCTGGTACTGGGATGCTGTCCGCACACTTGCCCTTGTAAGCAAGGAGAACCAGACAAATCAAGAACTTCCCCCTTTGTACCCATCTCAGCAATACAGAAATGAGATTCCTACACTCCCTCCACAAGGTGGGGCTGGCACCTGTGTGCCCTGACACTCACAACTGCGAGGAGGCCGGGCTGCTGGGGATGGAGTCGGCGAGTGTGTGGGACTGCAGAGGCGCATTGTGGACGCTGAAGCCATCGTCGCTCTCACTCACGGGGGGTTCATTATCCATCTCTGACAGATACCCCTCACCCTGATCTTCTTCTTTGGGTTCCTCCAAACTGGCAGCCTCACTGGCACCGTCCTCATCATCCTCCTCACCCTGCCCATCCTGAAACACAGAGACCATGAGCTGGCACAGCCAGCTACAGCAGCAACTCAGTGCCCCCAAAGCAACTTCGGTTCAATGAGCAAAGTAATTTTCTTGTTATGCTGCTGACAACTGCACAGGCACTTTCACAAAATCTCTGTGTCTCTGGCCTGCCCTGCCTATCCCTGCAGACCCACAAGCACATACACATGCAGTTTTACAGCTTGAAGCAATTTCCCTGCTTGCTTCTCAATGCAGAAAGCTGAACACAAGCTTTGCTTTTCACCAGACAGCAGCAGCACTGAGACGCTGCTAGTAAGATGACTGTAACCAAGAGTTACCTTCATCTGACTCCTAAACAGGACTTGGGCCTCTTCCTTCATTGACTCTGTGAAAGAAAGAAACGCAGAAAGGTTGACTCTCCAAAACAGTCTTCCCTACAAGAGCTCCTGCACCAATGCCTACTGTCCTGCAGTAATTACCCCTGTTCCTACACGTATCTTGTCCCTCCTCCCCAAAAAGCCTGAACCAGATCACTGACAACTATCCAGCTAATAATGTTGCATGTAAAAGATTTCCTAGCTGAATTAAGTTACCTGACAGCTCAAATTTGTGCTGAACATCAGCCTGTGAGGAGTCTTCACTCACATTTGGGACTTGTGGAGGGGATGAATCATCACCAGGTGGGGTCTGGAGGGAAGAGAAATGCACAAATCTAGATGTTTGTGTCAGCTTACTTCAGTGAAGGTGTGGGCACATCTCACTCACCCTAACCTAACTCAAGGCAATGAGGTTCAGTGAGGACCTTCCCAGCAGCAATTCTGCACATGGGCGAGGGGAGATACCCGAAGGTACTGCCTAAAGCAGAGCTGCTCTGCATACCAAGCACATCAGCAGCATGACTCCCAGGAAAACAGTCACATCCACTGAAGGGTCACCTTCAGCCCAGCAGTCAACCTTCCTCTAAATTTCTCTCCTACCTGCCACAACTGCTCGTTTCTTTCCCCACACCAGTTTCAGAGAGCCTCTCTCCTCACATACCTCTGTCTTCACTTGGTTGAACACTGCATCTTCTCCCTTGGATGACTCTATCTTGATTTCAGGAGTCTCTCCTGCTGTGACAGTTGCTCTTTGATCTTCTTCTATGTCTCGACTTCTAAGTTCCGGTGTTTCTGCCACTCTTGCAGTTGCTGGTATGGTTTCCTCAGGGCCCATCTGACTCTGCTCCTGCTCTACAAGCTCAGTCTTTATTTCTGATGCCAGCTCGCCAATGCCCATTAGGTCTCGAATTCCCTTTGCCTCTGGCTCCTCACACTCCAGTCTCTCCTGCTTCACAGTCACAGACACTTGGGGTATCTGGGCCTGTTTCTCATGCTCCTGACGAATTGAGTGTTCCCACGGGCCAGGAAGGGTCTGAGGGTCATCGCTATCTTCGCAGAAAGAAGACAGAGCAGCCTCAACAACTGCTGCATCCAGGACTTCAGGGTGGTCGTCTACCTTTATTGTCAAAACAAACACACAGCAGTGCAGATCAAGGTCAGAAAGAGGGATTAAAGGAAAGTTTATGTCATTTGGCACGGAGAAAACTGTGGAAACCTCAGTGTGATGGGTTTACAAAGTTGCCCTTTGCAGCCAGACTTGTATTGCTCCCTGTAGAGCCTCCCATGGAGCTTCAGTTTCAGAAATATGGCACTCCTGGAAAGGATGCAGTGAGCAGCACTCATCTGTGTACCAGAAACATGACTCAAACCCTACCCAATGTGAAAAAGAAAGATTTTTTTCTGTGCTCTGAAGAGGAGCACCAGTGTCACACTGGCAGCAATGGTGTCATAGGGTCATTTCTTATTGATCTAGAAAACGATGTTGAGAATATGCATTTTGGAATAGCTATTTCTTGCCTGTTTAAATTAACTAGATTGGTGAACAGCAATCACTTGAGATTAACCCCACTGAGAGTAGAACAAGAGGCACTGGCACTCTGCTTTGCCCATTTACCTTGTCCTCAATGATGGCTATAATATTTCCAACTGTATCGAAGTCCAGCTCTTCCCCTGTATAGGACACTGCAATATCCATTTTCTCAGCCAAATCCAGATCTTCTTTCCCATCCATACAGTGATCTTTGGAAGACCCTGCAGCGCTGCCAGCCCCAGAACCCAGGCACTCTTTTTTGATGGAATCAATGATCATGGATATTTCACTGCTGTCCATGGACACTGTCACAGTGTGGGAATCAGACACCGCCTCCATGGAAACACAGGCTTCTGGCTGGCTCACTACACAAGGATGAGAGGGACAGTCAGAGACCAAGCTGGAGAAGTCCAGCCACATAAACAGACACTGTAGTGGATAAGACCAAGTACCAATCACAACTATCTCAGGCCCACCCGCACCACCACAGCTTAGATAAATAAAAGACAAATATGGGTTCGCTTTCCCACAAGTGAGATTCCAACCCTTGAACCTCAATCCAGAGAAACACCAGCACTCCCACCCCCACCCAGCAAACCCTGTTTAAAACCACCTGCTTACTCCAGAACCCAGACATAACCATCCCTTTGGCCAGTATGGCAAGTTTGAGGTGCTAAAAGCCCAGCTCAGAGCTTGCCAGGTGCTGATCCCATAGGAACTTCTGTCTTCCAGCAGTGTATAACCTACGAGTGTGTAGTTCAGGAACACACCTGTGGCTATGCTTTCTGGAGCTGCAGTTGGTGGCACAACGGATGGTGCTGACAGCGTGGGCATCATGACAATAGTTGCCTGGGACACAGGCTCTACGGGGGGTGGCAGGAGCTTAGCTGGAGGTTCGCTGGCAACAGCGGAGAAGGAAGCAAGAGGTGAGGTGAACTGTGCAGGACCAGCTTCTAAAAGCCGGGAAAGCGTAGGAGCACCTAACAGAGAGTAAAAGGGAAAAGCACATGAGCAAGAAGCAGCCACCACTGAAGTCCACAAAGCTACCACTGGGCTCTTCACTGTCTAGTAGCTTCTTCTGGGAAAAGACACTGAGAGATACCTATGAACAGTCCCAAAAGCTGTATAGAGAACCTGCACCAAAAATGCATGACTCCATTGTGTGTGCAGTCAGAGGCCAAGTCATGCAGCTATGGAACACCATTCACTGTAATGGCTGGACAGACAAAGCCACACATGCAGAGAGCTGCCCTTCCAAAGGCTCATCCCAATACAATTATTTGAAATCTGAAAAACAGTGCTGAGAGAGTCACACAAGGTAAGCCAAGACAAACAGTCACCACAGGAGCTGGGAGGAAACAAAGGGGATCTCTTTGCAGGTTTTTCCTGGAGAATTCCTTTTATAATAAAGGTTGCCAGTCACCTTAGCTGTAATTTCCAGTCTGAATTTACCCAACTGTCTGGATCAAATTAACACATCTTAAAAGATGTGGATAAGGAGAGCAAGCTTACTTGTGTGGAATTCTATATAAATGAATGGCATAAATCCTCAGTTGCAGACAATGTGATTAAACTACTGGTCAGCAGAAGCTGAGAAAAAAACACCTTAGGTAGGGTGCTCTGAAAAAGCCCACTGCACTGTCCCTCTAACCCTCACTCTGTGGAACTCCCTCTTCAGCTCACAGTCCTCTGTGGTCTAACCTTCAAAAGACTGCCAACCTACAGCAGACAGAAGGCACATGAGTTCTTCAGAACCACAAGGAGCTGAGTTTGACACATCTGGAATTAGATACTAGACTATTTTTTCATCAACTCCCTGTAAACAAACCCTTTCTTTCTACATTGAAATGCCTGGTACTAACCAGTGTCAAATCCAGAAAACTAGACTGCATGGATCAGGACTAAGTCAAGTCTAACTCTCACAGTCACTCTTCCATAAGGTTTAGCGTCTTCTTACAAAATTGGGGTGAGAGGGATGTGGGTGCAGAAATAGGAATACAACTCCTAAAGAAGCCCCTAAACCATTCAGGCTTGATGTCCTTCATCCTTCTCCAAAAATAATTCACAGTACAGTCTGAAGGTACATCTTAAGAAGAACTGTATAGGGAGAGGCCACAGTTACCTGAAGCAGCAGGAGATGCAGGGACAGCACCAGGTGTCGACTGCATTTCCCCACTGTGCAGCACTGGAAGGACACTTCCTACCTCCAGCAGCACTCCTGAGCTGTTCATGTGACCAGAAGCCACGGCCATTTCGCTTTCACCAACCTGTCAAAGGAGGATGAAACTGAAGTTCCTGGAGATACCATGACATCAGTGATGCTCTGCTAGATATGCACTTCCATTAATAGGTCCAGCATTTGCTGTCTCAGCATTTCTTTGCACTTTTTATCCAGGCTAGTTCCTGCTTGAGGCCCTTCATACAAGTGCACAGCATGAGAATCTCCAATTGCTCTTCAGCTACAACACAGCTGCAGTGCCACCTTCCTTTGAGGTCAGGCCAAACAGATCATAGCTCTAACCTCTGTTCAAGGACCTCACAATCCTTTACAGATAAAGTGTCTCTTCAGACCCTGAGATGGCACGGAAATACTCCTTGAACTGAGAGAAACAGAAGTACCAAGACGGAAAGTAACTTTATCAAGGTCAGACAGTGAACCTGTGATGTAAACCAGTCCTGTTCCTACAAAGAAAACCTAGTCTTCCACTGCCATTATTTTCCCCTGCTTCACCCTGCAAACACTGAACCCACAGAACACTTACCCAAGCTAACATATAGAAGAGACTGACTAAACCTGAGTACTACAAAAATAAAGTCAACAACAAGACAGCAACTCCATCACACAAGCACTAACACAGGGAATCCGTGCCATGGGCAGGCTGATGGCTGCTGTTTTCAGATTAGGCTCTGAACAGTATCAGCACCTCCTAAGACTTCTAGAGTCACTAATACCACAAGTGGATTCTCATTACAGTGATGTTAGTAACTGTCTACAATAAAGAGAAAACTGAAACACTTCAATATGGGTCACAAAACCCATTAAAGTATTCTCTCTCGTATGCTAGGATATATTACAAATATTGAAACACAACTTCCTGCCAAGATGTAAAGAACTGTGAGCGGGCCCAAAGTAATCACCAAGAACAGCTCCGTGGAGGCTGATGGGAATGATGCTGACTAACAAGTTACCTCCTCTGAGGAGAACAATTTTCCTTAGCAAGGCCTGCAACTCCAACTCCTTATGACTGAGGGGAGACAGCCAGTCCTACGTGCTGCACGATCCCTGCAGTCCTGCTGGGAAAGGGTCCCACCTCTGTGGCTCACAGGCGTAATTATACCTCTAAGATATCACTTCCGTTGGGACTCTCACAAACTGCACATTTTTAAAAAAGTCTTTGTAGATCCCCCTTTTTCAGTGGGAGAGTCTGGACCAAATTGTTTATGTGCTTGCATATATGAGCAGAGAGCTCCATACCAGCCTGGGGCTTGTGGGCAAGAGACTGCCCTTCTTCAGCAGCTCTGAGAGCAGAGGGGAAGGAGGCGGAGTTGCTTTTTGTCCTAGCATCTTTTTCTGGGGTGAATCATCAGTGACTGGGGTCATGGGGGCATCCAGGGGAGCAGAGCCTGGAGGGGTGTCAGGGATTCCAATGAAGGAGGCAACTGGGGTGCTGGGCAATGTCCCTGGCGTGACCTGAGAAAGAGAAAAACCACACTGTTCAAAGCCACACTCCACCACACGGACCAGCCCCACTTGCTGCTTCCCCCAAGAGCATTGATCCAGCACACCACAGACACCTACTCCATTCACTCACTGCAACTACTCCAGGCATGTGCTTTCACCCTTTCCCTGCCCTGTCGTGCTCTTTCCCAGGCACTCAAGACTGCCTGGCCAACCCACTGATGCCCCTACATGGCCTTTGATCCAGGCACCGGATCACCACAGACATGGAAGACAACAGGGATCCCGAGCAGCACTGTACACCAAGCACACTATGGCACTACCGCAGCCAAGAGTCCGCAAAGCAAGGCAAGAGCTTCTCCTCAGGCTTCTTCTCTGTGACGGACGTAGAGCCCCATGTCCCAAGCTGGTCTTCCCCTCCTACCCAGGATAAGGATCCTTACCCCTGGACTGGCCTCATCCCCAGCAGGCTGGGACAGATCTCCCAGGGCATATTCCCCTCCTGGGGAGGTCGAGCCAGCGGGGGAACGAACCATCACACCCGTCAGTCGTCGCGGTGGATTCTTAATGGCCTGACGAGCTGGAAGAGAACAGAAAATAAAGTGTGATTCCATGACTCCACCTTGCACAGTCCCTGAGAGTTACCTCTGACTTTATCCTGAAGAATCTTAAGAAAATAATTTATGGTGTAGGAATTTCTTGCACCACACTAGGCTCAGTTCCCAAATAATACCAGCTTTGGGTCATGCACCTGAATTTCAGGTTTCTCTAGCACGTGGGTATTAACCACCTCCCATCACTGACAGGTTAATTGAATTAACTGCCCCAAGAGTTATAAATTAATTGAATATTCAGAATAAATGTCTCTTATCTTCAGACACCAGTGAAACCATAGGGAAAACTAAAGAGGTGAAAAGCCTGACATTCTAATACAGAGCTCCTCGCTAATGCTGCTTCCCCTTAGATACTCCTTTCCTGCAGACTTTGTTCCTTTCTCAAAAGCCTCTGCATTTTGCTTTGTTACAAATATAGTGCTGGAAAGAGAATACAACGTTTCTCTCCAACTCTAAGGTCAAGGAATTCCTCTTGCAGGCCTTACTAAGTATTTTGCAAATGTTCTTATGAATACACATATCTCTTAAGGAAAAGGAAGGCAACTCATTTCCAGCTTACCCTGATAAGCAGCATCTGTGGCCTTCCTCTTGACTTCTGCCTCCTCCTCCTCCATTTTTTTCTTTCTGTATATAGAACCAAAACCTGTTACAGTGTCTCAGTTCCCCTTAGTTCCTCCTTAACAATAAGTTTACTAACCCCCACACCCAGTTATTTCCAGACAACACCAAACTGCCACTGTGGATTCAGGCTCAATTCCCCTGAGGAGGGAAGCAGCACCAGAGAATGACACACGGGGCATGAAATTTCACTTGATGCTGCAGGCCATCACCAAGCTCTTTAATGACCAACTCCAAATGATGTTCCACACAAGACATACTAAGCTGTGGGATCCCCCAATCTAAACTAAGTGCCCCCTCAGACACCAAAGTATCTGCCCGGCTGCCCCATTTCTCTTAACCCAAAGTACACAAGACAAGGGATGACTGACAGAGTGTCAGGGAACTACAGAAGAAAGCACAACATGGAAATAGTTAAATAACCCACATCATAATCTCATTGCACAGCTCCTCCAGTCTGTTATCCATGTGTCCAGCCTGAATTAGCTCTGCATCCTTCTTGAGTTGCCTGTAATCAGAAAACCTTCTTACTTACTGAATCGCTGAACAGGACACCCTAAGCAGCATTTCCACCCCCAATCACTATCCCACTTAGACAATTTTTTCAGGACAGGACTCTCAGATGTGACACAGTTTAACATCTCTGCCATGCACCTGTATTTTTCCTGTGTTTCTTTAATAATTTTCTTCAACTCCTCAACTCGTTCTGCAGTCAGTTTCCGTACAATAACATCTTCCACTGTTTCTACAACTTCTCCCTTCTCACCACGTTTTCTTCTATAGAGCAAGAGAAAAAAAAAAGTCATACACAAAGCAAAGAAGACTCAATTCTCATGTCATAAATGGCTGCTGCCTGTAATTCCTGACACACTCATGCACAAAAAAAATCAACTTCCTCCAACTCCCTAGTATGATCTTGTACAGCAAAATGTTCAAGAAATCTATTCTGAAAATCTAATTCACTCAGTGCTAAAGACTTCAGGAAGAGATCGAAGATGCCAGTTCACTAAAAATTCTCAACCAGCAAAAAATCAATCATTCAATTTCAGAGAAGATTCTTTTCTACCCATGAAGGATGTTTTTCCTCACTAGCTCTACTAAAGCCCTTTGTCTTTTCAACTCTAGTCCTGAAGACCATTCAGTACTACTGCAAACAAACACTACTTTTAAACATTCCCCCTTTAAGTTAATTTGATGTGAAGTCCCCATACAAAATGCCTGGAACTAGGAGCAATAAGTATGTGAGACTACAAAGCTGTAGTGAAAGCATGGATAATAAAACTGTAAAAAAACACTGCAAAACAGAGACAAAACCAAAATGCCTACCCTTCTCACGCCTGCTGTCTTTTCTATCCCTAGTCTAAATGATAAATTTATGTGTGAAACTCCTGCTCAGTAATTTTATTCCAGCCAAATAAATGTTATCTTCTTCATCTGCCACACCCTGATCCCACTGTCCACCCACAACAGCTATCACACCTGAATTTTCTCATTCCTGAATGCTCCTTAAGGAGGAATTCGTTGGAGGAGAAAGGAAGTTAACAGTAACAGAGGCTTTGCTGTAAGAATCAATGAGTTCCCTTCACATTGCTGCAGACTGTGTTTGGGTCAGACTCTGTACTCACTTAGGGGTCTCCGTGGTCTCCAAGAGTTCTGAATACTGAGATGCACAGTGCTGGGAAGAAACAGAGGAAGTCAGAGGACACAAAAGAGTGAGCCTGAGCTAACGCCTATCAACAAAGCCCACAGGGCACTCACTCCTACTTCTTCAGAGGTCCAACATTTTAGGAACAGATCTCAGTTTTCTCCAGTTTCCCCCAAGACTATAATTTAATGTAGCTCACAGTGAGGAAACAAAAATAAAGCTAAAGAACAGGCGCTCCCAACTAACAATTCAGAAATCAAAGCAAACAAAAGCTCTAGCTGTAATGTTTTTGTCTGTGAACACAAATCAAAATATTTAATTGAAGAAAACAAAATAACAAAAAATCAAGGCCAGTTTCAAGCTCACCAGACACAGCAAGCATTTATACAACCCAAACTTCTCTCTTGGGTCTCTTAATCTCATTCTGTCCCTTATATAACAGAAGTCCCAGGTGCTGGCTCCAACAGCAGGACACACCAAAACACATGGGCATCCACAAATTTCTGGGGCAAAGAAATTCCACATCTTAAGTCATGTACTTGATGAAGAATCTTACTTATTAATTGTGTTCTAGGCATCTTCAACATTGTGCAGAGATCTGGTATATTCCTGTTACTCACCTTTTCATGGTAAGGGTTCTACCTTACTTAGCCATCCCTCACAAGGAAAGCTGTTTCATGTCTTTGATCATCCATGTCTTTTCCTTAACTTTATCCAACTGTACTGTGAGCTCAAGTTTAATTTCAGAAACAGAAAAATAGTATTCCATTTGATTTAAACTCATTTTTTTTCAAAATTAATTTTGCTATCTATTTTTAAAACAACAAATACATTCTCTGAGGCACCTGCCTTACATATCCCTTGCAAAACTCCTTTTTTCAAAGATTCAAATGTCAGTATCTTACCTTCTGGGAAAACCAGTCAGGTGGGCGTCCTGGCTCTGCAAAAGGCTTGATGGCTCTGCTGACTGAGACCCTGCGGGAGGGAAATGACAAGCCACCATCAACTTACTTTCTTCCCAACCAACATGCAGAAAAAAGTTGACAGCCTGTCTTGACATCCTTGAATAACCCCTAAACAGGATAAACTCATTACGCAGTTGTTATGTTTGGGAATCAGTATAAAGTACAAGACTCAAAAATATTTGCTTGCTCCTAATAAACAATGCCTTCAGTCCTTTGCTTTGAAAAGCAAGTTTCTAGCTCTATTTCCACAAAAACCTGATTTCATAAGAGCAAAAAGGAAGCAAAACAGAGCTACAGGTTCAGTGCACAGGAATCTGTTACCAAATAGCCTTCTTGATGCCAACCCACCTTATCTAATTAATGAACACAGAATCACCTAAGGGTGTGGGTTGGAAGGGACCTTAAAGATCATCTCATCCCAACTCCCTGCCATGTGCAGGGACAACTTCCACTAGCTCAGGTTGCTCCAAGCCCCATCTAACCTGGCCTTGGACACTCCCAGGTACGGGGCAGCCATAGCTCCTCTGGGCAACCCGTGCCAGGGCCTGACCACCCTCACAGGGAAGAACGTCTTCCTAATCTCCAATCTAACCCTTCCTCTGTCAATTTGAAACCATTCCCTCTTGTCACTTCATGCCCCTGCCCAAAGCCTGTCTCCAGGTCTCATCACTCTTTAACATTCCTCTACACAGTGGCTATGATGGCAGCAAATCGCCCGTCCAGGTGACCTCTAACAGCTCTAACACGCCGTGTGTGCAGGGAGGAGGAGGCGCGGAGCCAGATCCGCGCCCCCCGCGCCCGTACCAGTTCTGGTCGCCGCTGCGCATGACGGACGAGGCCAGGCACAGCTTCTCGCGGATGGACCAAGGCTCGGTGGGGCCGGCGCTCAGCAGCTTGTGCTCTGCGGGACAGGGCAGGAGTGAGTGGGGGCAGAAGGACTGCAGCCGGGAACTCGAACCCAGGACTCGAACCTGGGACTCGAACCCGGGACTGCAACCGGGGACCGCAACCCGGGACTCGAATCCGGGACTCGAACACAGGATAGCAACCGGGGACTGCGATCCGGCACTCGAACACCGGACTGNGAGCATTTGTTCCCACCCACCCCCTCGCCCCCGTGCACCGATAGCCCTCCCCGGGAGGGTCCTTGCGGACCGCTCCGCTCGCCTCGGGCCGTATCGCTCCCCGCTCCCCGCCCCGCCGCTCCTAGCCCGGCACTCACTGCCCGTGCCCGCCGCCATCTTCCCCGTCCGGCCCCACCGCAGGCGGGGGCGGTGCCGTGCGCAAAGCCCGCCGGGAGGTGCGCGAGGGCCACGCCCCTCTCCCCGCCCTCCCATTGTACGTTGGCCTGGCTCCGCCCCCTCTGCCCCAGCGGCGGGCGCTGATTGGCCGCGGCGCACGCGCGCCGTGCCCCCATTGGCGAAGCGAGCGGGCGGCGAGATTTGAAATTGCGGCGGCCGGCGGGCCTGGGGCGCTGTGAGGGGAGACCGGCGGTGGGTGTGCATCGGGGGGTGTGCATCGGGGGGTGCTCCGTGCGCTGGGCTGTACCCTTGCGGGCCGGCCCCGCCTGGTGCTTTCTGGGTGTGCGCTGTGGGGATCTGCCTGCGCGGAGCTGAGTGTGGGTTTGTGCAGGGGAGGTCGGTGTATGCGTGAGGTCTTTATATTCTGTGGTGGAGGGGTGTAGCGTGGAGGGGAGAGTGGAGGGTCTCACGTGGTGGTGCGCGGAGGGGTCTTGTGTGGTGTTTGTGTGTGTACAGAAGAGTGTTTGGGATCCTGTGTGGTGCTTGCGTGCACAGGGAAGCGTGTTTGGGATCCTGTGTGGTGCTTGTGTATGCAGGGAAGCGTGTTCGGGGTCCTGTGTGGTGTTTGTGTGTGCGGGGAGTGTGTTCGGGGTCCTGTGTGGTGTTTATGTGTGCAGGGAAGCGGGTTTGGGGTCCTGTGTGGTGTTTGTGTGTGCGGGGAGTGTGCTCGGGGTCCTCTGTGCTGTTTGTGTGTGTAGAGAAGGGTATTTGGGGTCCTGTGTAGTGTTTGTGTGTGCAGGAAAGTGTGTTTGGGGTCCTGTGTGGTGTCTGTGTGTGCAAGGGGTGTATTTGGGGCCTTGGGTGGTGGTTAGGGGTGGTGTGAATTTGCAGCAGTGTCCTATGTGTTGGTGTGTGTAGGGAGGGTTCTATATGGCAATCCATGTTTGTGGGGATTGATGGATGTGGTAGTGGGGTGGATCCATGGGGAGCAAAGCTTGGACCACTGTTAACATCACCCTGTCCTGTGCCCCTTTTCTCCTAGGAGCTGTGTGAGACGTCATGGCACAAGCACTTACCTCCCCAGGGCTGTTCTCTGATGATGAGGCTGCAGCCTCTCCTGTGCTCGAGTCCACAGCAACAGGCTTTGGGGCTGATGTGCGCAAGGACTTGCTGTCAGAGTTCTCTGCCATCTCCCCAAACCTGGAGGGTTCTCAGGTGAAGCTGGAGCTCTTCTAATTCACAAACAGGGCAGTGTTTTCACTTCTGGCTGCTGGTATAAAGCTGATGTGATGCAGAAGGAATGGAGACTTCAGAAGTGGCTGGAACAAAATGCTGCATTGGAGGGAGCAGTTCCTTTTAGGAGTGGACTGTGAAGGACAGTGGACAGTCAGTGAATGCCTCTTAATACAGAGTATCTTGGGGTAGTGCTTGGTCTGGGGACTAGTTTTGGTGTCAGGTCTTTAGGCTGTTGGTCTGATTCACTAGATAAACAAACAAATGCTAGTGTGCTTGGAAATGCCTAAGAAAGCTCCTGGCATTGCTGGCGCTTTTGTGATGAGAGAAGTTCCTGAGCAGTAGCTGGGGTATCCAACGTGTGTTTCATGTGGTGGTTCCTGTTAAGTGTTCTGATGGAATGGCTGTGTGCTGCCTCTCTGACTACCCTGTTTAACCTGTGCTGATCTTTTAGGCTGTAGCTGAAGACAGTAATTGCAAATTAAAGGTCTACCTGAGAGTTCGACCTCTGAAATCTACAGAAGTGGAAAAAGGGGAAGACCAGGTGAGACCCCAAACGAAGCAGTGTGTGCCTTTTGGGAGATGCTGTTGCCTTTTGCTGTTTATGCTGTGGCCTCTTTTAAGTCACTGCAATGATGGATTTTATGTATTCTTTAGGGCTGTGTCTGCATTGAGAACTCAGAGACCCTTCTTCTAAAAGCTCCAAAGAACTCCTTCACAATGCGGAGCACAGAACGAGGAGTAGGACAAGCAGTGCACAGGTTCTCTTTCAGCCGGGTAGGTAACTGGGACAAACAATCCATCTGGAAGTCTTTTGAGCTTAAACCAGCCTTACAGCTTGAAAAGCTGGCTTACTGATCTTCACTGGTCTCAAGGTACTGCCTGAACTCTGAAGTCTCATATAGTCCTCTCCATGTCAGTTAAGCTGATTCTGACAGCTTTTTTTGGCAGCAAATGCCAAACTCTTGTTTTGTTCATGAGGCTGTAAACAGAGTAGAGGCTGCAGTGATAGCAAATGTTGCTGGATTGAACAAATGAACAGCTTGTTTTGATAAGGGACTCAGCTAGAATTGCTGGTGGGTCTGTTGCTCATGGCCAGTGGAGGGAACAAAGGACTATGTAGTATCCCTTGATTAACCATCAGCAGTCAAAGGATAGGAAAGATCTACATGAGGCCATTTTTTGTCTTGCTTGCAGATCTTTGGACCAGACGTGGGGCAGAAATTGTTCTTTGATGAGACAATGAAACAGGTGGTAAAGGACGTACTGAATGGGCAGAACTGTCTAGTTTATACCTACGGCATCACCAATTCAGGGAAGACTCACACAATTCAGGGTAAGGAAAGCACCTGGTGTTAGAAGCTTGTTGAGGGACTGTCTGCTGCTACATGTGAATCCTCAGCTTGCTGCTGTTCTTGTCTCAGGCACCAACCAAGATGGAGGGATTCTGCCTCGCTCCTTGGCAACCATCTTCAACAGCGTGGGGGACCAGTTGTACCCAGCCATGGACCTGAAGCCTTCCCTCTCGAATGAGGTGATCTGGCTGGACAGCAAGCAGGTGAAGCAGGAAGAGACCAAGAAGCAGATGATGCTGCAGGGGGGTCTCTGGGAGGTAAGAAGAGGGTATTCTGGGAGGCTCAATAGCAAGAGGAAAGGGGATGGTGTTAAGCTACCTACATGCTCATGTTCTTGGTTTCCATCAAGGAGGAGCTGTTAACACCACTGAAGAGGAGTCACAGTGCTGAATCGCAGCTCCAGGCCACCACCAGTGGCAGTTTTGACAGTGGAGTTGCTGGCCTCTCTTCATCCAGCCAACTCACCAGCCGTTCAGACCTCAGCCAGGCAGAAGGTATGTCTGGAAGCCTGTTGTGTACTACCTACTTCTTGTTGCTGGAGGATGGAAGAAAGGCTGTTTGGATGCTGCATTGTGGGTAAGGGAGCAAAGGTCCTGTAATCTCACAGATACTCCCTTTGAAAGATTTGAAAAGAACTTTGTGCATGTGTTTTGCCAATATCAGAAGAATTCACTGCTGCATGATAACCATGCCATGTGAAAAGTTACTTGACGTTCACTCACTTTATTCAAGGAATGTGGCTATTGAACAGCTGATTGCTGGGAAGAAGGGTGCTAAAGTGACTGCTGTGCTGAGTTCTTGTGCCCAGACTTTCAAACCCAGGAACTACCAGCTTATTAGGTATCCAGAAGCATGGAGTGATGGAGATCATGGACTAAAACTTCAGTTATTCCGGAATGAGTTCATGTTTGAGAGACCCTGTAATTCTGGAGTCAAAATCAGTTATATAAGAAGTCCTTCCACAGGGTAGAGGATGCTGTTAAAGGAAACTTCAAGCTGTCTCAGTGGGGACAGGCATTAGTGTAGACACAAACTGAAGGAGGTATATAGAAGAATTTGATTCTGAGGTGGTTTTTCCTGCTGAAGAAAGTATCTTGTTCTTATAGCTAAACCATTCCAGTTGCACTTATGAAAAAAACAGCAGTTGTGATTTATTTTCCTTTTTTCCCCAGAACTGGGCCCTCTTTGGGCTGATTTGGATCGGATTTCACTCACCAGCACGGGAGATGTGCAGTTTTCCATCTGGGTCTCCTTCTTTGAGATTTACAATGAGTTAATCTATGACTTGTTAGAGCCGGCTCTCCCTGGACAGAACCGCAAGCGGCAAACACTGCGGCTCTGCGAGGACCAGACTGGCAACCCCTACGTGAAAGGTAGATTTTTAAGGGGATCTTTAGTGGCCTTCTAAGAAGATTTTGGGACTGAGTGGGTAGGTGGCTTAGCAGTGATGTGCTGGGTAGTGATGTCTGGATTGTGGGAATGTCAACTTTATGTAAAGGAAATGCAACGGTGAAGTTGGGCCTGACATAGGTTTTCTGCCAGTCTCCTCAACTGCTATGCCCAATGCATGCTTGCTTTTCCAGATCTGAACTGGGTCAATGTCCAGGATGCTGATGAGGCCTGGAAGCTCCTAAAACTGGGTCGGAAAAATCAGAGTTTTGCCTGCACCCACATGAACCAGAACTCCAGTCGCAGGTCTGAAGAGGGAGGGGGTTGTTTAGGCAGAAATAAAATTCTGAGGGGCTTCTAAAGGTTGAATTTCATTGTCTTTAAATATTTACATGTTTCTTTATAGTCACAGCATTTTCTCCATTCGGATTCTGCACCTGCAAAGAGTGAGCAGTGAAGTTGTTCCAAAAATCAGCGAGTAAGTGTAATGCTCTCTGGGATTTGAGGGTGTTCTCAGTAGACTCGGCTTTCCTGTCTCTTCTGTTGAGGAGTTGGGCTATGAGAAATATGGTCTTGTCGAAATTACTTGGAAGGAGCAAGTGTTTTCCATCATAAGTCTTGCAACTGACAGGAGTTTGAGTACTGCAAAGTACAGCTTGACAGTTCTAAAGCTTGAAGGTAAATGTGACTTACCTTACCCTTGCAGCAGGACTGATTTGAGTGCTGCTAATGCCTGTTCCTGGGATGTAGTTACCTGGAAATGTGTTCTCGGTACCTGGGAAATGGCTGTTTTGAGAACTGGCAGAGGATCTTTGAACTTGACACCACAAAGCTCATTATGGTGTTACCTTGTGTAACACCTACACTTAGGGTAGGCTGTTCCATCCAGCCCAAGCACCCCAGAAGAGTGTTCCAGTGCCCTTATGAGGAAGCTGTGAAGGTGATTGCAGGGTGTCTGAGTTGTGAACCTGGATATAGTGCAGGACAAACACAGCAGGTTGTGTGAATATTGCTGTTTCCTTGAGGTTATCCCTGTGTGACCTGGCGGGGTCTGAGCGCTGCAAGGACCAGAAAAGTGGGGACCGAATTAGAGAAGCCAACAACATCAATACTTCCCTGTACACACTGGGTCGCTGCATCGCTGCCCTCCGCCAGAACCAGCAGACCAGGTGAGCAGCCACGACTCCAGAAGGAGGGGTGTGGTGGAGCTGTTTTACTTTCCCAGCTCACTCCTGTCTCTCCCCACAGGTTAAAGCAGATGGTGGTTCCATTCCGGGACAGCAAGTTGACCCGTGTGTTCCAGGGATTCTTCACTGGGCGCGGGCGCTCCTGCATGATTGTCAACATCAACCAGTGTGCATCTGCTTATGATGAGACTTTGTATGTAGCCAAGTTCTCAGCCATTGCCAGCCAGGTGAGTAGCATACACCAGGATCACAGCATGGTCAGGGTAATGCCTACTTCCATGGGGATTGGCCCTTTTCCATCACAAGGAGAAGGGGGCATGCTCTTTCCTATAGGTCTTTCCTATGCTTTTCCAGTGGGTTATTACCTCTGGAGTATTTCCAGACTGCTAAACTGAGGGGGCTTGACAGCCTGCAGAGAAGGGATGTGTTTGAAGGCCACGCAACTTCTAGGCTTTGCAGGTGAGTAATGATGGTCTTTTCCCCTTCAGCTTGTTCAGGCACCTCCCACAAAGCTGGGACTTCCATCCCTACAATCCATCATCAAAGAGCACAACAGGCGAACCAGCCAGGTGGCAGAGGTAAATGAAGAACTAGAATCAGAAGATAAAGACACTGAGGATGAGGCAGATGTCTCAATGTATGAGAAGAAGGTGGGTTGTGGTTTATCTTTACAGCCTTTATGGATAGAGGTGCAAGAGCATGACTTAACTTAGGTCTGGGAGGTATGATTTGCACTATGCCAAGAGAGATGACAGAGAACCTCAGAAGGATATAGAACCCAGGAATTGGGCAATCTATGGCAAAAACACTCTACAGTTGGTCTAAACCTGATATGCATGCTTAATTTTGAAACACTGTCATCTGCAGAGTAGTGACACTAAAGAGTGGGTGCAGACCTGAAATGAAGCGATCAGAAAACATGCAGAATAGGTGGCTAGTTGAGGAAAAATAATCAAACTTCCTGGATACTCAAAGCAGGCAGCTGGGATAGCTGAAAGATCAAGATGGAAGTCATACACCTACAGAGACTTGAGCTGTCGTGTCAAGGGAGCAAACCCTGGCAACTTCTCTTTCCAACCGACTAAAACAATCTTAAATCTAGATCAGTGCAGTCTGCAGACACTTAGCTCATTCCAAGTCTTAACTCTGTTGTGCAGTGTGGGCAGTGGAGCTGTGTCCTTCTTGCAGGACTTGCTGCGTGCAGTGGAAGCTGCACGAGAACTGCTGGTGCAGGAGCGGCTGAAGAAGCTGCAGCTGGAGATGCACCTGCGGGAGGAGATCTGCAACGAGATGCTGGAGCACATGCAACAGAAGGAGCAGTGGTGGAGGTACAGCCTGCGCTGATCTCCCTCCCTCTGCTCAGGGTGAGCTCTAGCACCAAGAACCATCAGACCCTGACAGGGAGTTGTTTTCTTTGTAGCCAACATGTGGATGCTCAGAGGGAGCAGCTGGAAGAACTGTATGAGGAAAAGCTGACTATCCTGAAGGAGTTACTGACTGACCATTATCAGGAGAAGATCCAGGTTTGTTCAGGACAATGAAATAACATTAGAAAAATGGCAGTGGTTTGGGAGGGGACTCAGGGTACTTGAGTCCAGGACAATGTTTATGCGAACTGAAAGATTTTGCTTTATGAGCTATTTTTTTTTTTTGTGATATTGATTGCTTGATCCACAATTTTTCCTTCTTGTCTCCTCCTTTACATAGCTCACTGGGCTTCCTAATTTTCAACCCTTAATCTGAAAGCTGATGTGCAACCATGCTGACACTTCTATGTGTTCAACATGATTCTCCTACCACCTTACTTTTTCTCACTCTTCAGATTCACAGAAGTTGTGTGAATTTCTCTTCTTGCTCTTAGTTGTGATAATGGGTATGGGCCTGTCTGTTTTCCATGCTATGGCATTCGAGTAGCTTCTGGGACTTGTTGCAGACCTCTCTGGAGATGCCAACCCGACAAAAAATCCCTTGTCTTTATAGGCTGTAAAGAAGTGGTTTAGGGTTCCAGGAAATGGGTTTATTGTATTCATTTAAAAGACTTAGAAGGCTGGGTCAAATGTGTGAAGTATGGGACTGAGAAAGTCTCCAGGAAGAAGGATAGAAAACTTCAGAAAAGTTGCGGTAAGAAAATCCTGTTGAATATTTGAACAAACTTCCTTTCTAAGGAGCGTGATGAGGAGATTTCAGAGCTCCAAGCTGCTCTGCGGGAGACAAAACAAAAATTGGAAAGCCAGGATACTAAGGAAAAGGACTTGGAGCAAAGCTTATGTCGATCCAAGCGAGTGGCTACCTCGTGTACTTTGCAGAGGGAGCTGGCAGATACCAAAGCCAGACTGGAGCAGTGCCAAAGGGAGTTGCAAACCACGACTGCAGGTAGGGCAGTGATGCTGCACTGGTTCTGAACTGTGCCTGAGAGATCCTTGTACAGGGTTAGAGAGACTTTCTTCGGGGTATGTTGGTTTCAGACACCCCAAAAACATTATTGTAACAGGAAAAGTGTGCTGGATGGGCAGTGTTTCACTTCATTTTCACATGAAAATGGACTTTAGGGCAGGATAACCTCCCTGGGATTTCTTAAGTCCCTTTGCGTAACTGAAAAGCTGGGAATATTTGTGCATGTCTGCACAAACTCAAAGCTCTTCTTGGCTTGCCTGTGGCAGCTTGTTTTAAGGCAAGTCTTGAACTTCAGGAATACTGAAAGCTGATAAATGTCCTGTTGCTCACTACTTTGTCTGTTCCTAGAGTTACACAAGTACCAGAAAATACTGGAGCCGCCTCCCTCTGCCAGACCCCTTACTATGGATGTAGACAGAAAGCTGGAAGATGGACAGAAGGTAACTCCAGCTCTGTGTTACAGAAAGGAACACTGCAGGGAAAGGTGGTTGCCAGTATAAACATTATTGGGGGCTCCTGTTTCCAGGCTCTTAAACAAATGGTTGCAGTTGAAATGGGCTTGTTGAACTTACTGGAGATATTGATGGCTGTGGTATCTGTGATCCCAGTGTGTTTCACTCAGATGGGATTCTCCCTCAGTGGTGCATGTCTGAATTACCTTGGAGTGGCTTTGGTAGCAGAGCAGTGCCAAACCCAGCTGTTCTGAATCTCTCCACTGTAGAACATCAGATTGCTGCGTTCAGAGTTAGAAAAAATTGGGGAGTATCTCCAGTCTGCAGAGCGGGCATGCTGCCACAGCACAGGAGCAGGGAAACTCCGAGAGGCCCTCTGCGTGTGCGATGACATTCTGGCCAGACAGGTAATGTGTCTGTTTTGTTGGGGGTTGCACAGGGTGGGGCTTAGTCTTTGTGCTTTGCCTTAATCAGAGTAACCTCAGTTCTATGCTTCAAATAAAAACTACTTATTTGCTAGGCATACTATTACATGAAGAGAACTACATTGCTGATTTTTCAGTCAAAGGAGACCCAAGTTACTCCTGTTCAGTTAACTGTCAGCATACACTTAAAGTAGAAGATTTCAGAGTTCTCACTTCCTTATCCCCTTGATCACAGTTGCTACAGCAGCATATTTGGAGCCTGGTGGAGCCAGCTTTGTCCTAACTCTACTGTTCCAATTTGTTACTGAACTGCTTCACTGTTGACAGTAGAAGCTTTGAAGCATGGCCTTAGCAGAACAGTTAGTGAATTTTGGCAAAAGGCAGTTTATCCTCCTGAGTTCACCAGCGACTCAGACAACTTGTCATAGTACCTGAAGGGAGCCTACAAGAAAGGTGGAGAGGGACATTTTACAGGAGTGGGGAGTGACAGGACTAGGGGGAATGGCTTCAAACTGAAAGAGCAGGTTTAGATCAGGTATTAGGAAGACATTCTTCCTTGTGAGGGTGCTGAGGCACTGAAACAGGTTGCCCAAAGAAGTTGTAGATGCTCCATCCCTGGAAATGTTTAAGGCCAGGTTGGATGAGATTTGGAGGAACCTGATCTAGTAAAAGGTGTCCATCTCCACAGCAGAGGGGTTGTAAGAGGATAATCTTTAAAGTCTCTTCCAACCCAGACCTTTCTATGATTTATTTTTTAAAAATATATGTACATATGTTGTCTTCCCTTCATCAGGACCAAACCCTGGCAGAACTGCAGAACAACATGATGCTGGTCAAGCTGGACCTGCGGAAGAAGGCGGCCTGCATTGCCGAGCAGTATCAGAAGCTCCAGGCTTCTCCAACATCCAACAAGAAACGCTTGGGTGCCAACAGGGAAAACCTACAACCTAACCAGCCTCCAGGTAAAAAGCCCTTCCTGCGCAACCTCCTGCCACGGTCAGCCACCCGACCTGCTGCTACCAGAGGGTGGCAACTTCGTTCAGTTGCTCTATGACTTTTCAAAGCGAGATCCTGCCCCACTATTACTGGAACAGGTGGCAAATCCAATATAACAGCATCTGGTTTCATTGTGCGCTCGTTTATTGTTATTGTAGCTGCTTGAGAGCTTATGTAAACATTTCTGGATATGTATAGATAAACTTTTAATCAATACCAAAGTGGACAAAGTGACCTTCTGTAATTTAAACACTACACTGAGGAACGTCTTTAACTATAAAATAATGCAGATGATCAAATTTGTTTAACAAAACAAGTTAAAGGTGAGTTGTCATCTTCAACTATGTTGGCACACAATTCAAAAATAAATTCACAAGTTCCTCCTTGAAAGACATTTTGCCCTCCTTGAATTATAATCCTTTATTAAAGTATACACGTTCTAGGCCAGGGCTGTTCTCTTGGATCTGGGCTTGCAATTCTGGCTCCAAGCGTGATACCGCCATTGAACTAAGTAAAAGAAATAGGAGAATGGTTACATAAAACAAGCACTTGAATGTAAAATAGGATGGACAGTGCACCTGATTTAAGCTTTCTGAATAGTGAAAAGCATGTCTAAATAAGCAAACCAGACCAGGGTTGAATGAATTCCTGTTCAAATGGCAGTAAGACAATCTATGGAGTCAGGAAATGGGGTTGCCACTGCCATAAGGGTTGGAATCCACTTCCTTGCTCAAGGTTGTTGCTGGCAATAGCAACTTACCTTCCTAAAGGTTGTATTTATTAAATATAATGTGTTTGCCTACTTAACTTACTACCTGATTTTATCCAACTGAATAGACGGTTTATTTTTACAAGAGCCAGTTCACAGGAAAGGGAATTAAGCTGCCAGGTCATTTGAACAGCTGCAATTTCCTGAACACAGTTCAAGGTCTTCCTCTGAACTGGACAGCCCTGGCTAATATCAAGAACTGTACCAGGTATGCTAGGCTGGTTTGTCAAGTCATCTCCAGGTAGCCTAGTGACACTTGTTTACCACAGCTCTCTGTACTAGGCCAAGCATGGAAACAGATGGTGACAGACAGCTTTGTTGTACTCAAACAATTGCCTCTGATGAGAATTGGGTATTGTTTTCTGGAAGTCAGAGCTACCTTAATTATTCAGTACTTTTTTTAATTAATACAGCTCCAGCATGGATTGTTTAAGCTACACCTGGCAGCTTGTTGAGTTTAGACAACCATTATTAAGAGGGACGGCTTTATTAACTTTAAGGTTCTGTCCAGACTAAGTACCAAATTAAGCTAGGTTTATTTGTAAATAACTCATCCAAATTTCCTAATTATTTCAGCTATAGTGAAAACTCTTTCTAAGACAGTTTTCAGTACTGAACTATTTCTGTATTGATGGAAGGGTGCTTCTGGAGAAATATTAATCAAATTACAAATAAGCACAGATAGTTCAATGCTGTTCTGTATAACTAGAAAAGTTTCCAGCTGAAAATAAAATGGGCTCTGTATTTAATGCATCATAACCTTACTGGATATGAATATATTGTATAGACCTCATCTTGAGCTGCTAGGGGTTTGTAAACAACTACTATATATTACTGATGCATAACATAGTTATTTCTTTTCTGTATATTCTCTTGTTTATCACCTTTGTTATATGGGAATTGAAACTGTGTGCTTGACCAGGCAATGACGACTTGTTTCTGTCTGTCCATGGATCTGGAGTGTAACAATAAAGTGAGAATAATAACAGCAATACACACCTTTTCTGAGGAAACAGTGCACAACACAAGGGAGTTGCAAACACGAGACTAGAAGAGACAAAAATGGGATTACAATATTTAGGGTGCTAAAAGAGAATTCAAAAACCTTATGCATGCTTTAGGTAAACAGCTTTTTTTTTTTAAAAACAAAGTAGTTTGTGACCTTCATCTGTCCCTGCATCGTACCTTATGAAATAACTTACTACATAGTACTAAACGTATCAATACCATGCTTCCAAATGTGTCTAAAATGATAATTTGATGTTCTTAGTGTTTTACATTAGTGTGCAGGACAACAGAAAATGCTAGATGCAGCAAATTCAACTCTATTAACCAAATGTTTCAAGAATTCATCAACCTACAGGATTAGATTCCACTGTTTATGAAGATAGTAGCCAAAGCATCTTTTCTAATCAAGCTGCCACATGCCTTTTTCGCCATTCCTTTTCCCCTCTGCTTTTCTTGGCAGCTTCTTCCTTGCTCTAATGGGTTGTTTTTAACATGGTATTACCAGCTATAGAGATGGAAGTGAATTAACTGCTGTAGCTTCATTAACTCAACTTTTTAATGTGTGAATATTACCACTTTGTTAAAAAACACTACAAGTATCAAAACAGACCCAACCCAAAGAAATCACTTACCAGATTCCAACTAATCCAACTTGAATGGGAGCACTCAGCCAAGGATATCTCTGTTGAAAATAAACCACACACAGTGAGTATAGTATCTTTTCTTCTCCTTTCCCCTTTTCTGGCATTGTTTTCTAAGAGACAGATTGCACCTAAAAGACTCTTGGACACAAAGGCAAAGCCATGACCCGTGTGCCTCGAAGCTGAGCTCCTTTGAGAGTCAAATCCCTTTGAAAATAGTAAGGAAATTCTCAGTGGAAGACGTACACTCCACTCCTGAGTGTATGTCCCTTAGAAACTCCAGTAGGTGTTTGACTTAGGATGTCATTCGGAGCCCACGGGCCTTCTCTTTGAGTCACACAAGTCTACAGTGTGGGCACAGCTGAAATTTGGAGTGGTGCTGTCACACTTCTGAAGGGCTCAGTGAATTCTGCCAGGCATCCCAAGGAAGAGTTTGGTCTGGTTACAGCTCCTCTTTGGTGACATCAGATGGTTTTCATGTGCAACTGGAGCCACCAGCCATAAATAAGGGCGATGTCAAAGCAAAATGTAAGTCTGTCTCTCCGTCCTTACTCCAGTTCTGCAAGAGTTTATCTCTCGTGGAAGGGAAAAAGGATTGAAGGATTGGGGGAACAAGACTCAGAAGGCAACTATGGGTACATTTTAGTGTATTTGCCATTACCATAACTTTTGCAGAACATGAATATATGCCAAGAAATAGAGTTTTGGCAGACTTTTAAATGATTTAAGAATATTTAAGAATATGCTCTCCTTGTGTTAGAATTTTGGTTGAAATTTATTGCTAATGAGTAAACCCAGACCCATTCAATGGACACTGCTGCACGGGGGCCTGTTGCTACACTAAAAGCGGTGCCTCAAAAGCAGCTACCACAAAAACACATAGGGCATTTTAAAACAAAACAGTTAATGAGTTAAAAATCACATGATACAGCAGATGATGTTTTCAACAAAGATGTTTGTTTCTGCAAGAGGCATTTCCCAAGATAGAGAAATTAGAGGGGAATCTGGTGAACAAAAGCTGGGCACTAGTTGAGAGTAAAAAAGACAAAGGAGATGTAGAAAGCTCAGGGGGACAAAGCTGGGGGCTGAGGAAGGTCACAGCAGCATAGGAGGCAGGGAAAACAAGCCTGTGTGGAATAAGCTTTCTCCAGAGCCTGAGGGAGAAGAAATGATGCAGAAGACTGATTCTCTTATTTTTCTCCTGGAGTCAATCTGTAATCCAGAAAGGAATGCAGGAAGAACTGTGCAACTCAGCAATAACCTGCAACAACAGATAACAAAGGGGAACAGACAGGAACAGCAGGAAGGGTAAAGAGTGAGGGCAGGAGAGCTCTGCTGTCCTGGCATTCCCTAAACACCTTCATTTGACTTTCAGCTGAGATAAACTCACCCAAAATACTTCCTATTTTATACATTGGGAGAGTCCATGACAAGAGATGCGAACACAAACTCTCTACTGCAAATGACTTCAGTTTCTGAGAAGGGAGAGGGATGCTACACATTGCAGTAGCAGTGTGGGACCCAAAATACATAATAGAAAAGCCTCAAATTTTATAATTGAAAAGGCTATTGGAAGATGCTATGAGAGGAATAGATGGCTTCATGCTTTTGCCAGAGTTGGTCATTGATCTGAGAGAGAGGTGTTGCCTAGTACAGACTTCATAAATAACATCTAGTTCATGTGCTGGAACAATTTCTGCCAACTTGATCTGAGTTACATCCTTTCTTTCTCCAGAACGTTACCAGGCTGCACTAATGAGGAAAGATGGTAAGGAAAAAGTCTTAACAGTGGGAGGTCAACACTAAGAACTGGAGTTGCCCAGGAAAGGAAGCAATTAAACAAAACTCAAATGCAGGCTGCACACCCCTACAAGGACATAGAATGGAGAAGTACCCAACAGACAGCAGAAGAATTGACTTTGTTAGAGAACTATCCTTTAACTCTAGAAGAAGGAAGTTCCCAATGGATTAGGATTTAATTTCCAGATGTCTTTATGACATTTTAGTGGTTAGTGCAAAGAGAAAATGGAGAAATGAGAATTAAGCAAACAAAAGCCTTAAGGAGAATCATCTTTTTTTAACTGCTTCCTTTCATTGTTGGACCCAAAAATCTGCCAGCTTTCCCAGGCCAGTTATGTCTGTTTTCCAAAGAGTAAATAAATGAAATGACAGTGAAATTAGGAACGTATGGCAGACAGCAAGGCATAAGACATTCAAGAACAATGCTTGGAAAAAAAAAAGCTCTCTGTTCTGCTTTTGTTACAGTTTTGAATACAGATTTCAGTTGCAGTCTAAGAGACCTCAAAAAACTTCTTTTAAGGATATATGAGGAAATTTCTGGAATAACTTGGATGTTAATACAGTATGCAGACCAGAAGAGAAGCTGAAGCTGTAAGAGTAGCAACAGAAACTAAAACTTTAGTGTTGACTGGAATTTTCATAAGTTTCTATGGAAAAAACTCATTTTCTATCCTTAGGAGAAAAGTTTCATGTAAGTAAAATCTATAAATGCTCTGTCTCAGACTAAGGTTGTTTACGGATCCCGCACTGCAGCAGCTAAAATAACTTGGTTCTGCACAGAGGTAGTCAGGTGTATGTCAGTAGGAACAATGAAAACAGACATTATGCAGTCTAATCCATTATTACAACACTGCATGATCACATGAAAGGGCCCCAAAGCTGCTGCTGAAACCTACAGCAAAACCAGATGTACATATAGAAATACTTCTTCAAGTCAGAAAGAATTAGATCCTTTTTGAAGCAGTAAGTATGTGCTTGTGTTCTAAAACAACTCGAGTAATTTTCTAGCAATAAAATTTGGGAATACTGTTAATTCACACTGATGTCTTAGTGCAAAACACTGTGGGAATGTGGGGGATGAATAATGATACATGACCTACATCTTATTTCAAATGTCAGAGGATCTCAGACTGCTATTACAGACC
This sequence comes from Formicarius rufipectus, assembly GCA_013399695.1. NCBI lineage: Eukaryota > Metazoa > Chordata > Aves > Passeriformes > Formicariidae > Formicarius > Formicarius rufipectus. Next base: position 1,898,811 of record VXAU01002515.1, read on the forward strand.
AGCAATCCAGGAACATTTCCTTCTCTGTCTTGCTGCAGACCATGACCCTAATTTTTTTTTATCATTTCACAGTCACTTCCCTATTTTCTGGCCTTGTGTGTTGCTTAATAGGCTTTGGCAAGCATTCAGGAATTATTTCCAAAGGTGGTAGTGTGCAAAGCAAAGGCCAAGGACAGTGAGTTAGTGAAGCATTGTGGGGATGGTGTTGGAGTGCTGTGAATGGGATGGTGCTTCTGAAACCTCAAAAGGACATGCAGAAGCTGCTTGTTAAAAATGCAGCTCATTCTTTAATGGTTTAATACTAATGTCTACCAAGTGTTACCACTGACTACCTGCACAGCAGTGTTTCACCTGAACTCACAGTCTCTGAGGCTGAGGGAGAGGAACAGGTAAGCATAAACGGTCATGATGTACCAAAGACCACTGAGTAGTCACTGAAGGATTCGCTCAGTTTTGCTGATCTGAAAAATTCACAACACCCTTATATTGATTATACCACACAAAACCAATAGAGATTTGTCTCCAAACCCTGAGGATTGCTGCTGCAACTTTTTCACAAATGTCATGTGTTTGAAAGTTAAATTGGTATAGTTTGTGATGTTTCTCCCATGTCAAATACAATTTATGCTCTAAATTAATGACTTTTTTTTTTTTTTTTTAACAAGGGTTACTTTTCCAGGTAATACATTCTCAAGAACATCACAGCATTGCAATATAGTGTTTGGATCTCCTGCAGGCTCACTTCTTCCAGGAAATACAAGCAGCACACACTGACTTTTATCCTAAAACTCAAATGCCATATTCCTGTTTTTACACTCTGAGAAATAGTGTTTTCTATTAAGGATGGGGGAAGGAAGTAAAGCACTTCAGGAAAAAAAATTATTTTAAAATTTAAGACAATCATAGAATGGTCTGGATTGAAAGGGACTTTAAAGATCATCCAAGTCCAGCCCCTGCCAGGGGCAGGAACACCTTCCACTAGATCACGTCCAGCTAGACCTGTCCAACCTGGCCTGGAACACTTCCAGAGATGGGGAAGCCTAAGCTTCACTGGACAATCTGTTCCTCATTTACAGCTACAGAAGCACTTCCAAATGGTGTCTAACTGTATAATCTCAGTCTGCACAGGTAAAAGGAAGGGTGGAAAAAGTAAGAGATATAATTTAAACATTTTAGAAAGCTTTATCTTAGGCAAACAAAACCAGGCAGCTTTCCTTGCTCGTCCTCCCAGTCTCCACACAAGACACTTTTCCAAGGGCGGGTCTGAGGACTCAGACCATGCTTTTCTTCCTGACTTCTAACACAAAGGAGAGATTAGGCTTGTTGGGTGGGTTTCACAGGCAGAGACTTTGCCTGGAGTCACACAGTAATTAAATCAGTGACACCAGCTGGTTAAGATTAAACTCCCTTTACTGGTAAAGAATTAAAGTTCACCTGAATATTATTTCTCTTGGGTTAGACAACCCTGTGACTAATTTCATTATTGTTCTTCACCCTCTCATGCACACAGAGTGCATAATATTGATGCAGGTTATGGATTTACCATCATCAAGTGTTTGACCTCACACTACATTAGCATAAACTGAATATAGGAAATAATAATCTTTGACGAAAAATGGCCATTCTATGCCTGTACTGCACCTTACATCCAGTAAATTTTAAAGCATCATTTTCAAAAGAGATTTTTACCATAATTTTTGTTTCCAACCTCAGATTGCTACTACAGCAGCTAAGCAAAGCCTCCTTACTGCTCTCTTGAAAAAAACCATCATTATTAAAATGTTCATACTTTTTTACCATAAAATGTATTCCAAGACTGAGTACAAGGAAGATTGATTTCATAGAAGGAATTGTGCATTTTAAGAACAATTATGAAAATAACAACAAAAGCACTTATTTTCTGAATGTCATTTTTACACTGTGATAAAAAGAACCAGGTCATCCCTGAGAAAGGTAGAAAGCAAGCAACAGCTGTAAAGCAAGCTCTACAGGGATGTTCGCCCACAGTATTTGGGAGGCAAATGCAAAGGCTCAGGAAGTATTTTATATTCATTAAAATATTAACTTAGGATGTGAAATGCATATAGAGAGATGATCTCAGACTAACCTTTAGAAAGGCTCTTTTTTCCAAAGTGTTCATAATGAAGGGAGGAATTGCTGCAAATAAGATAAAAAAGATATTAACCTTGGAGAAAAAGGCACTTTGTTTCCATTTTCGGTTTGGCTGAACTAATACCATATCACAATTTTCACAGCCTTTTGTCATTGACTGAGTTTTCATTTCACATTGCCAATTTAAGACACAGGACTGGTATTTGCAAAGTAAGTTCTCCCAACAAGCAAAACTTGTAACTTCACATGTAACTAAACCTGAGCTCAGTAACTCAGCACTGGGCAGAGCACCCACACCAATTCCAAGCAAGTGGAATTTCCTACCATTCCCCTGCTTTTTTTCTGCAAAAGCATCCCAGGAGCTTTTCTGCTGTGCTTCAGTGTAACACACCGTGGATGTTTCTACAGCCAGAAATGTGTATTTATCTGGGGAACTTAACAGAAAGGCAAACACTGCCTGGGGAACTGTGAAGTAATTTGGTCTCTGAGAAAGATCACTTAGGACTGAAGATTTCTCTCACAATAGAAACTGATAATCAGAACTGCAGTTATTCTTACCCATTCCAGGAGCAGCCATAAGAATCCTTGAGATAACCACCTGGGTGATTGCCTGCTGAGCTGCCTTTGTTGATTCACCCAGTCTGTTCCCATTCTCATCTGTGACGGGGATTCCAAACTTGATTTCCCTATTGAATAAGGAGTAAAAATGAAGCAGTAATTGAGGTGAATTTATTAATCATTTTTAAAACCTTTTGTCCCTTAACATTGTCAATTATAAGACTGATGCGTTGTATTTTAGTTTAGTTTCTAAGTAAGCCTGTTTGTAACAATATGCAGGACAAAAAAAAAAAATTCAAAAGGCAGAGAAAGATCTCTGGAAAAATATTCTGGAAGTAATCAACTGAATATTTGGAACAGGAATCTGCTGCTTGAGCCTAGTCACACTTCCAATGAAGGGAGAAAGGAGATATGTTTTACTCTGTAGTACACAGAAAGGAGAGGTTCCTTCAAAGAGCACTTTAGAAAAGTGGAATTTTCTAGACTGCCTATATGTAATCTATCCTTTCTGACAGTTCATGGACTACAGGAGGGTTAGTTTCACTGAGCTGAAACAGAAGTCTATATGAAAATTTCCCTCTGGCATTTTAGTCTGAGTTTTCCTTTCAACCACTAAGAATATATTTGCAAGTATAAAAAGATGCACAAACCAAACTATCTTTCTATAGATGCATTATTCCCTATTAAGTCTTTTGCTCAACTGCAGGGTTAGGTGTTAAACTCACACACTGGGAAAAGAGGAGAGAACTGCAGATATCCATACTTCATTCTTCTCCTCATAGTTTTTAAAAGATAAAATACCACGGATCAAAGTTCATTGTAAATACAAAATTTAAATATTGCCTCTTTTGCCCATAACCTTGTTTTTAAAGAGGATGCTTTTGTTTTTTCCTACTAATATTCTTATTCCATGTCAAATCAGAACACATGTAAGTTTGTTTCTGACAAACTGCATATTTTTGTAATCTTTGGCAATTAAACTTCTATGATTAAGTTCTGCATGTGGGATTTGAAGCACCATTTCTGAAATTACTGTATTCCTTCAAAGTGGAGTCTGTACTCCAGGGTCCATGTGATCAAGTTTTGAAGGACCAGTAATTGTCTTCTGAGATCCAAGACTGAAAAACTCTGTGGATTTAGCAGAAGAGAATGAGGATATTCTATTTTATACCTGTCACAAACTGTCAGTCAAAAAAAGATCCTGCATGAGGTTTTTGCAAGACTCTGGAACAAGCTGAAGACAGAGAAATTATTTAATAATTTGCTGATCTACAAGCTCAGTGACATCCTCTTTTCCAGTATGAGTGATCTTTGTTCTTTTTCCTACCTTTGTCTCATCAGTGGAATATTAATGCAGTTTGCAGAAGCAACAGCAGCAAACGGAACAAACCGCCCTATAAGAGGTGAGACACGCTGTAAAACACACAGGGAGAGGAAACAAAGGAAAAGAAAAAATTTACTAATCATTGTCTTTCCCAAAGATCATATTCAAAGACTTCATGTGAACATGATAGAGCAGACTTATTTCCTTTACACTAAAATTCAGTGGAAACTCCCTGGTGGGGCAGAGGTGAAACAATAAACAAGAAAAAAGTCATAATTGCTTCTCTCGGGAGTGAGCAGTGGTAGGATACTGGCAAAACCATTCTGAATTTAGTAGCATCACAGAGAAGTGTAATTACAACTCCAATTAACTTTCAAGTACTATTAGATACCTTCGAAAAGGAAACTGCAAAAAAGTTACCTTATTAGGTACAGTTTGCATTAACCAAATAAGAGGCTGTTTGCAATACATATATAAAACTACCCACATAGGGGAAAATAAGGTTGGGATGTAAAGAAAGGAGCTGCCAAATCCCATTAGAACTCCATAGTGGGAGCTGTGAACATGGCACAGATACAGCAGAGGAGAAACGAGCTGTAAGCATCTCAGAGAACACCACAGTCTAGTAAGAATGGAAAAAAGTATCAGCAATACCTTTGCTAGTGCATTAAGTCCTAAAGCTGTTGCGACAGCACCCGTGGTGGCAGAAACATAGGCTGTTCCCAGCTGGCTAAAACAGAAATTAAAATGTTTGCACATGCACAACAATTACATTTATATCACTTTAAAAAATAATTACATTTTACTCATGAAGTTACACCCCTTCCCAGAAGTTAAGAAACTTTAGACCTTTCTGTGCCACTGCAGTAAGATGTGGATAGAAGATCTAAATGGGACCCTAAATGAAATAGTTTTATTTCACTAGCAGTAAAAATCATATGCGGGCAGTATTATAATATTGAATCAGGTTCTGCTGGTTGTGCATTGCTGCCTGTTCAGCATTTTCTCATGTGTCTGAATGAACACCTTGAAGGATTAGCTCTCTAGTTAATTTCCTAATTGCTTAACCTAATAAAATCAGTTTGGATTTCTAAGGCCATGTCTAGAATAGTAATTAAAATCAACCATATCAACCCCCAGACATGCAGATGCCTCTGCTGCAAACACTGCCCTAAACCACACTGTACATACTTTCCAGCTAGGAGGTGACTGCATGTGCTTGAATCCATGGTTTTCTCCTGGCCTCAGCATCCTCATAGGGAAGAATTTCTTCTGTATATCTAACCTAAATTTACTCTCAGTTTGATTTCACCTTTTTCAGTTTGAGATTTCTCGCTCTCTGCATCTATTTAGTCTCTCTTTTTGCCATCACATAGAAAACACAGACTAGTTCCTTGAAGGAATCTCTTCAAGTAAGTAAGCCCCCAGTGTGGTGTGTGCTGTGCACTGAGAAGGTGGCACAGTGACACACCTAAAGGTCCAAAATATCAGCTTAGAAATATCCTGGTATGACACCAAACTGATGAGGCACTTGTGGATGTTTGACTGAGCCCTACAACATGGACTCCTATTAAATCCTACACTGTTAAGTGCTCATGATCAAGGTGCTCAGGCTTGTCTCTAAAGGCAGAAATGAAGTTCATGCCTCTGTCATTCTCAGAATTATCATTTGTGCATATCAAATTAATAATGGAAAAAACTTAGCCCACTCTCACCTCAAGCTTTAATGCTCAACCATGACTGAGTACATCAGAGAGCAACTTTCAACTTACAAACTCATCAGAATTACGTGGTTCAGTGTCTGACCTGACAGTGATTGGGGCATCCCCACTCCTGTTCGTGTAATTTACTACAGCATTGAAGGACTGGTTGATCCACTGCCAGAAAAGCACTGCTGGTGTCGTTCTTGAAAAGAGAAACAATTATTATTATTATTACCACAGCTGAATCAACAGCACAGCAAAATGATGGCAAACCAAGAAAAGCCACTGCAAGCAGTAACCATGCAGAGGTTCTTGTTTATTTGAATGAAGCAATACAGTCAATGAGATACTGTCTTATTATCAAGAGTTCTTCTATGAGAAGAAATTAAAAGCATTTTAATTAACTAGCAAGTGTCACTTGGGACAAAGGTTTGTTGTAATAACAAAAGCATTATGGCAAAACTCCACAAAAAACACCCAGAGAAAGAGGAAATGCTTTAATTTCCAGAATGCTTTTCCAGGGTTATCATTTCTCTACAGGCTGACAGTTCTCTTTGGAAGCTCCATAACTTGCAGAGTCCCCATTTTAATAGACTGATGTGGTCTCTCTTAAACAACAGATATAAACATTTTACAAGAAGAGTAAACCACGGAAAAAGTGTATGTGTGTGCACCCAGACCACAATCTCTGTCCATAGTGAAGACACCAGCGACAATTCTTCTTGATCAAACTTTAATTTGGGGGAACTAGGCCACTATAAATAACAGTTGCTATTGAAAACTATTTCCTGATAATCAAGATAACATTTCATAGGACTCTAAAGCCTATATTTATTTAAATTACTTATTAACACAGGCAGTAGCTGCAACAGAAATGGGGTTTTCATCAGAGGGCTGATATGGAAACTGAGGGCTGAAGAAGGAGCAGCAGTTGTACCAATTATTGTGTGACAGGCCGAAGCAAAGAAGAGATGCTAGAGCAGATGATATGTGTTTGTTATGATATTCTGAAATAGGAAGGTATGTTATTTCTTAAATTGCAATTAATTGAAGGATTCAGCAGATTTGGAAGCGTATTCTATTCCCTCTGGTGTCCAGTATCTGAGATGCCAAAGCAACAGTGGTAAACTGTGGTAAAAAGTGGATTTTTTTCCGTGACTGCTGCTGTTCTTCCTCAGCATGTGCAACTCTCTTCCTGACTCATCTTTTCCTTGCTATTGGTGTATAGAGGATGCTGGGCCTGCTCTAAGGTTTAGGTGAAACTCACATTGTCATAGTGCACGTCCAAGAGCCCTCACAGGTATAACAGGGAATTTACTTCTTCTAGTGGCCAGCAATAACCAGAGCAAATGATGTGCAGTGACAAAGATGATACACTGCATCATCCGAGGACTTTTAAACAGTCTTGTTTGCAGCGCTTAGGATTTGGTCCACAGGAGCCAATGCCTTCCAGGCTAATAAATCATCTACTTGTGAATCTGAGTAATAGTGCAAAGAAAAGACACAAAGCTGCTCTGTTATAATAAAAACAGAACATGCATAAGAGAATAATCAGTTAACAGGAGGCAGTGCTTGGGAATGGGCAGCTGCACTAAGGGTTTGATTCATATAATTGACTGATTTTTAAAACATACACATGTTCAAAATGGTTGAGCCTGTCTGGGGTATATGTCAGGAGTTTGTACAATCTCAGCATCCAAAACACCATTGCTATTTTCTCTGAGCAGTTCCTGCTGCCCCAGCACTGTGCCAAAAATCTATTTCTAACACAGAGGCTGCTAAAACATCACACTGACTTCTGCTGTGGATGTCACTGCACTCCAGGACCACTGAGGAGATGCAGGGATCAAAAGGGGAGCTGGAGAAACTCAATGACTGAGGGACTGAAGCATATTGAATACTCACATGGCAGACAGAACATCCTGCATGCCAGACCAATAAGGTCAGAAATTTCCAGGTATTTCCTCCTCTTTGTTCTCCACACAACTCTCCTACACAGATGGGATTTTGGAACACTTCTCAGTTTGAGGAAAAGCAGGATGGTGAAGGAGGCTAAGGGCTTATCTCACAACTACTTCTAGAGGGAATCGTTAATCAGTGTGAGGGAATGCGAGGAGAGGAAGGGAAGCAAAAATCCACATTTAAAAACAGTTATTATAAATCTTTTAACAATGTCATTGATTTTCACTTATCTAATTTGTAGGCAAATGTCTTACGTGTTATATAGCCATCACTTACCTATAAAAGGTCATCATACAACCTGTGATAGTCATGTTCATGGGGACCTGTGCAGACATTCGGCCAATCAAGACCATCTTCTCACCAGTGTCTGGGTGAAAGGCTGAATCATAGATGTATTTTGCTCTCCACAGCTCATCTTCTGTCAGACCAGGTGCTACAATACCTTGCCTTGGGACAAGTAAAAAAAGAAAGTAAGACCATAGCAAAAAGCACAACTGCTGTAAAATGTTGCAGCCTCCTGAGAGGTGCCATCACCACACTGATAAGTGTAGTATCAGAGGACTTTGGGATGTTCACTCTGAGTTACTCAAGCCTCACAGTTAGTTTGTAGATCTTCTTTTGGCTTTTAAAAGGACCAGTGAAACAAAAAGAATCAAAACTCCCAGCAGGAGTCATGTTGGCTTAGTCAATATATTTAGCACCAAGTTTCTATTTACTCAAACCTATACTGGATTTTAGAGCTACAATCTCTGGGGTCATTAGTGTGAAACTTTAAAAATTCACTGGGTATTTAAGAAACCACTTGCTCCAAACAATGCAACACACAAGAGGAAGTTTTAAGCTCTTCTGTCACATTAACTATTTTCAGAGTTAGACACTTCTGTATTTCAGAATCCTTAGCAAGGGTTCTCGGCTGACGTAATTCTTCCCCAACCATTAGCAAATTTGTTTTTAAAAGGGTTTCAAGCTTTGAAGTAAGACTAAAGAGTGGTGCAATGAATACAGTGTTTTAAATATTTCTTTTTAAAAACATCACCATGCACTTATCATTGACATGGACATTTTTTGGGTCAGCAGCAGAATTAGTCAATGCCATACCTGTAATCATGCACAATTTTTCTTGCATTTTCCAGAGAGGCATCAGATAACAAAATATTCCGGGGGTCTGTTACAGTAAAGAAGTGATTGGCTCGTCCAACAAAAGTGCTTTGATCCCATCGGGGCTCTTTGATATTAATATTTAATGGTATATCTGCTGACATCTTCTAAAAGTCTGTGAAGAAAACAGGAAAATTTGCAATTCAGAATTCCTCTTATTTCCTAATGTATCTATAACCTGCAAGAAGTGGTTATATTTAGAGTAAAAAAACCCTGAAAATTTGCTGAAAATATAGTATTGAAGGAAGAAGAAATCAAGTATTTCAGGAGATGTCTGAAGTTCTATAAAGTGCAGTGACAGAAGAATGATTTAATAGAACCCAGTTAGCTTCTCTGGCACAGCAAAACAAAACAAAACTGGGCACACAAGCCCACCATGTTCTTCTAATAAATGTTATTTCTCTAAATCCATGTTTTAACAACACAGAGATTATATAATAGAACAATTTGCCCCATTATGAACACATGACCAGATCTCCTAAAGATACTTCAAAGATGGTTAAAGAACTACAAAGGACACCAAACTAACACAGTTTTGCATTTATGGGGCAGAAAGCTCAGAAAATTAAAAATTATTTCAGGTTGACTAAGTTTACTTCAATATCTAATGAAAGGAGGACAACCCCTCCACAGCACAGGCTGTATGAATTTTAACTTTCTTAAAAGAAATTCCTGCAACACATTCAACAGCCAGTTAAAAAAAGAACATCCTCCATATAATGGTTATTCAAATGACTGAAGGAAATTGGATCTATATAAATACAGATGATATCACATAGCATTTTATCCATTTTAATATAAAATACATCATTATTGAGGACAACTAATACATATGGCTTAAGCTGCCACGGAAGTGTATTTTCTTCTTAACTCAAGAACACATTAAGTTGTCTGAGACATTTTGGGCAATTTGATGAAACTTACATAATGTAAAATGGAAAAAATCCACAAAGAAGACCACAAATAGAAAGCAACTAATTCATGTCAAGTGCCTCCACCGTAAAAAAAGAACTTGTGGGAAAAAGGGAGAGATGATTCATGAAATATGATGTTTTGTCCATCTCTCAAATGTAATTATGATGCTTTTCCTCTACCTTCTATTAAAAAAATTGGAAGTCTTTGGAAAAGTAAACTTCTACAGAAATGAAGGCATAAGTCTTCCTATCTAACCAGCCATAAACTGGCAGCTTTGAGCAACAGGAAGATGTCTCTGCCTATGGCAGGAGGTGGAACTGGATGATCTTCGAATTCCCTTTCAACCCAAGCCATTCTGTGATTCTGTGATTCCAGAAGGCTAGTAAAGGTGATACAGGAGGGAAAACTGATCTTTGTCCCCTTCCTCCACTCATATTTCCCTCACTGTTAGGCTTTATTGTACAGGACATATACAGTAGGATTATTTTCATGTGATACATTTTTCACCAGGCACATCACAGATGAAAACAGATCATGGAAATGAAAACAAGACCCAGGGCAGATTTGGAGAACAAAACTCTTATGCAGAGCATCTGAACAGGAAATGCTTCTTAGGTTTCTTTTCCCTTTCTTAGTACTTTATCATTAAAAACATGCTCCTGTAAACAGTGACATGTTGTAAAACAACAGTCCATCTTCTGGTGTAAAGTGGGAACTGCTGGTTTTGCAAATCCCTGTGAGGCAAGTGCATTCATTTATTCAAAAACTCTTTTCCATAAAAAAAGAAAAAAAAAAAAAGAACCCTAGGACTGGTAACTTGTTCTATGGATGCTTCTCTATTGGTATGTTATTTGTAGGAAAGTTCAAGTGATAAAATACTTTTATAATTAAATTATCTGTTTCATTATGAGGAGATTGAAGCCTGCTTAGGATAGCTTATGATAATCTGTTTAAAGCTGTCTAACAATTACTGAATAAAACACTCCATAAATAGAGGGTCTTTTCTTTCTTTTCTCTCTGATTAGTTCTTTCTTTTCACTCTGATTAGCATATACACCACTGGTTGTCTGTGAATTGTTTTTAAATACTTCAGTCCACAAAAGTTGTAAAAAGGGTAGTTTAGTAATAAGTAATATAAACAATAAAGATCTTCCTTCACTGCAGATGGTTCAAGGTGGATCTACAGAACACAGAAGACACCACTTTCACATCCTGTCTTTATCCCCTCCACACTTGATCTACTCCATGTCCACTCTGATGCTCCTTGACCCAAGTGTGCTGATAGAACTTAAAAGCTTGGCAGGAAAGTAACTCAACAGAAGGAAAGCACCTGCACCTGTACAGGCTGGGTCTGACCTGCTGGAGAGCAGCTCTGGGGAGAAGGACCTGGGGGTACCGGTGGACAGCAAGCTGCTCCTGAGTCAGCAGTGTGTCCTGGAGGCCAAGAAGGCCAATGGAATCCTGGGGTGCACTGGGAAGAGAACGGCCAGCAAGTCAGGGAGGGGATCCTGCCCTTCTGCTCAGCCCTGGTGAGCACAGCTGGAGTGCTGTGCTCAGTCCTGGGCTCCTCAGTACGGGAGAGACACAGAAATCCTGGAGCAGGTCTAGTGAAGGCTGCAGAGATGATGAAGATGAAGGGCCTGGAGCATCTCCCTTATGAGGAAAGGCTGAGGGAGCTGGGGCTGTTCAGCCTTGAGAAGAGATGGTTGAGAGGGAACCTCATTCATGTCTGTCAGTGTCTGCAGGGAGGGGTCAGAGGATGGACCAGACTCTGCTCAGGGGTGTCCAGCAATGGGACAAGAGGCAACGAGCAGGAATGGGTGCACAGGAAGTTCCACCTGAATAGGAAGAACAACTTCTTTACTTTGCAAGTGACAGAGAGGGTGTGGAGTCTCCCTCACTGGAGGTATTTCAGAGCTGTTTGAACGCAATTCTGTGCCATGCGCTCTGGGGTGATCCTGCTTGAGCAGGGAGGTGGGGCACTGTGGACTCTTCCAACCTGACCCATGCTGTGATTCTGTGAAAGCAAAATGAGACCACCTTGGTTCACAGCTGTGCTCAAGTTCAGGATCTGCAGATGCAGGAGGATTCAGGTCTAGCCTTAATCTGCAGGGAAAACAATGAACAAAGAACATAGAGCATAACTAATTTAAAATGTTTCAACATGCCAGAGTCCAGAGATTGAAAGTCTACATTACTGAGCAAGAAAATGGGTGCAAGAGAAGTCTAACTTGCTGTAAAAACTGGTAAAATTCCCAGCCCTTGTGTATCTACAGGTTTGACTGTGGAAGAGATAGCAAGATCTAAACAGGAGGGGTAAGAGAGTAGCCAGGATGGCTATAACACACTCTAGCAGAATAAAAGCAACCCAAAGACAATACACAACCACTCTGGTTGCCAGCACAAGGCAAATTCCTGTTTCCATGCCTTTTTCCCTGTTACCCAGGCTAGCCAGACTAAGGTAGCAGGAGCATGTCAGCACATGCTCTGGTCTTTCCTTCTCCTTGTAAATCTACCAAAGAAGCATTAGTGCTGCAGCAGCAAAAAGAAAACTACCAGTGTGAAATCACTGTGTGTTTAGAAAGAAGGCAAGAGAAAACACTGACTTTCCTATTACTAAACTTAATAAAGAGCAGTATATAGCCTCCAATCCTGCAGAGCATGGAGGGGGCAGGTCAGCTGCCTAACCTGAAAATGGTTAGATGTAATGTAAAAAGGCATTAAAAATTTAGGTGACACCTATTTAAGTGCCCAAACCCATTTTCTTTTCTCAGTAACCTGACTGATATAAATGACGTGCACTTTTAGTAGATAAGCAGAAACAGTGCTGTTCTAAAGAACTTCAAAATAAATCAGACTGACCACCAGTGCCCACAAAGAAGTTGTGGGAGTATAAAAGGGAGCGTAAAAAAAGTTCAGACACTGGAACAGCATAATTTGGAGACACATAAAACTTGCAGTGAAGTGAAAAAGGTGGCCGAGTTTGCCAGTCTTGGGACTCTGAGTCATAGACCTGTTGCAATAGTAAGAGAACATGGGAATTTCTGCCTTGAAAACTTACAAGTTGTTCAGCAAAATATTTTTAGAATAGAAGTTCCACCTCTTGTTTTGAAGAAATTGCATGATGCTATTCATGATTCATCAGACCCAATAAGTAAATGCTGAAAAGGGACACTAATCCCATAAAGCAAAACCACAAGTTAATAAAATGCTTATGTATTTTGTAAGTACTTTATGCAGTTATAAAACAAAATGTCCAACTATAAAGTAAAAATGGTGACTGTGCACAAAAATGGTTTCATCAATATATTATCTAACAGTCAACATCATGAAATAGATGGCTTTCTTTAATTTATTTAAATAGTGAGACTGTAGAACTCCAAGAAATAGGTACAACACTCTCAATATAAATTGCTGCAACAATATTTTGCCTGTCACCTTAATTTTCAGATACAATTTCAGGGGGTGCTGCTGTTTGCATAATCCATTCAAATGCTCAGTAACAAAAGCACTATAATAAAGTGACTTAAGATTTAATTATTATTTTGACTACAATGCTTTGTCAAGGGTGTAACTTCACTCTCTTCGGTGACATAATTTTCTATCTATTAAGTGTGCCCAAGATTTATGTTCTCATTATCCATAATTAAATTGTATAAAGAAAATACAAAGGACATTTTAGTTAAATCAAATTTAAATAAATCCATATGAACCCTGAGATAAGTAGAAAGTTTGCAAAGGAATTGGAAAACAAAAGCACAATTCCTCTACCACAGAGATAAAACTGTTTGCTTTGTTACAGTCAACTAAAGAAGGCAAACGTCAACAACTACCTATACTTTAATTAATTAATGTGCCTATATATGAACACCTGAATTTATTGCTCCCACTTGCTGCTATTCAGTAAGTACTAGGAGAGGGGAGACCACCCTGAAATAACACAAACATTTGAATCAACAGCACTTGAAATGTTAAGGTGGAAAGGTACAGCAAAATCGTCTAAGCTGATAGTGAAACAACTTGCCTCCACATTAACGGATGATTCGGGAAACAACTTGAATTTTACAAACACATCAGGTACTGCAATAATCCATACTGAAGTATCACTGCGTGGTCATGTAACACAGGAGGATCAGCAGTAACAGAAAGGAAAAAAGACAGCACTGCAACACAGTCAAACAATTAACATTATCAAGGAAAATATGCAATAAGGAAGGAAATAATATGTATTTTCACCATTTTAAACAACAGAGCAATCAGAAAGGTATTTAATAGAACCACTTGTACCTACAAACCCTGCAGCTGGTGATGGTTCCCACCAGCAAATTAAATCAGCAATAAAGAACTATGCTCTCTAGCACATTCATATCACTAAACCCTTTTAGTTTCCAAACTACGGTGGCTGTATCCCAACTGCCCATGGAGAACAGCAGCTAAACCCTCCCTTGTGCTGCGGATTGTCTGGGTGAGCATCAGCTGTCTGGGGCAGAGCCGCTCCCCACTGCGCTCCAGCCAGTTAACAGTTCAGCATTCCCATCACCAGGAACGTTTTTTGGCAGCGCTGGTCTCCCCAGCAGTGACATTGAGGTTTAACAGTCCATGTATTCCACACTGCAGCTCTTCCTATGTACCAAGGCATGTTTTCAGAATCATAACAGATTGTGAGTTCATGAATTTTTCCATAAACACATGACTGTGTTTTCCTCCTGTGAGGAGAGGCAGAGAGAATTGGGATTGCTCAGCCTGCAGTAGAGAAGCTTCAAGGGTGTCCTTCCAGAACCTGAAGGAAGCCCACAAGAAAGACGGAGAGAGATTACCTACAAGAGCCTGGAGTGCCAAGATAAGGGGGAATGGCTTCAAACTGACACACAGAGTAGGTTTAGATGTGGCTGCCCCATCCTTGGAAGTGTTCAAGGCCAAGATGGATGGGGCTCTGAGCAACCTGGTCTAGTGGAAAGTGTCCCTGCTCTTAGCAGAGGGATTTGAACGAGATGATCTTTAAGGTGCCTCCCAATCCAGGCCATTCTTTGATTCTATTTTATCATGCATCAAAAATCATGATACGAATGCATGGGGAAAAACACCTTTGACTTGCACTTTCAAACAGAAAGAGACATTGAACTGAGCTGGAAGCCTCAGTACCAGGAACACCAGAACTTCTTGCCCTCTCTGATCAGATAGAATCATCTGCCAGTTCATGGTCTAATGTTTAATACTAATATTAACTAGAGGGGAAAAAAAAAGAGCTTAAGAATAAGTGAGAGGGGCCTCCACTAATGTAATAATTACATACAAAGTCTGATAAATAGTTTTGGTACAAAGGCTAAGTTGAGATTTGCCACAGAACCAGCAACAGCAGAAGACTTTAAACCTTGTTTAAAGGTTAACAACAGCAGTTGCAGCAATTACACAAAACGCAGATTCAGGAGTTGTCAGGGGTTCAGCTCTCTGCAGTTCTTTTTCAAAGTTCATGCTTTAAACATTCCACTGAAGGTCATGCAACCACTTTTCCAACCAAAGCAACAGCTAAAAGAGTAGGAATTATAATTTAATTTATTTCAGACAGTAACATACCATTCAATTTTGAACATCTCAGATATGTGTTCATTTATTTTTATCATTTATAATCCATGGTGCATGAGTGAATAATCCAGATGGGCACACGGTCTGGGAAATTCTGGGCAACTTAAGCTCATGCAGCAGTGCACAGATGAAGAAAAGCAGCTTTCCTACCTTCCTTGAAACCATTTCTACTTTCTTATATAACTGGCACCTTGTATTTTAACCCAAGCCTTGAAAAAAAATACACTCTGCAATTAAGAAACTTTGTCAGTTTCTTTCCAGCATCTAAGCTAAAATTGGGAAGAGGGTGACAGAAAAAAAGTTTCATGATGACATAACTGTGAACCCAGGGACAAGCCTGAGAATTCTACACCCAAAAGTAGTACAGATATAATTGTGATAACGCACACTGTGACATCTCACAAACTCCCAAACTGCAATGTGCAACCCTCGGTTACAAAGCATGGAATGTGCTGGGTATTCCAGTTGAAAAGAGAATTCCAACCAGCCTGCACACAGGAAGGCAAGTGAGCCAACACGAATGCATAAAGAAAGGTATAACTTGTGTGATGTCCTTTACCGGGACTCAGACCCTCTAAGTTCAGGTGATGTAAAGTTGCTCAGGTCAGATCATGACTCACAACATCTCCTAGAGGCAGCTAAAAATTTCTTTTTAGAAAAATGAGAGTGAGGCACCTCCCTGAAAATCCAGTAAAAATAGAAGGTAGCAGCTGTACCTCTTTCTTAACAGAATTCTTTACGATTCTTTATTACAGGAATAGTTCAAAAGTTAGAGCCAGGTGCAGCTGACATTTCATGTGCAGACTCACTGGGAAAGACAAAAATAAGATTTGGCACACTTAGGCCCCTAAATCTCTTTTAAATCCCTTAAAAGACTGATGTCCAGCTGTCTGAGCCCTGCTCTGTGAAGAGATATAGGCTGGAAAATCCTGAGGTTGAGAAAAGTACCTGCTGCTATATATCTCTATGCTATATATCTCTTCTTCCTCTGACATGTTTATTAGCCAAAGCACCTATTGCACCAAGTTGCTGTTTGTTTTTGCAGAGTTGAATTCTTTTGAAACATTTTCCAGCTTTCCCATGCTGCTTTCACAGAGAAATACTCAGGGGTCCTGTTAGGCCTTTTTATTCCTCAAATAACAGAATGTTCCTTTTTACGGCTCTAAACAAACTCAGATTTTTCTTTTCCAATGCCCAGTTTTCCTCAATGCCTACCAAAACAGCTTCTGTGTTGGGTTAGGAAAAAAGACAGATTAACCACCCTCTCATTAGTAAAAGATGACCTGTTCTACTTTAAAACTACAACACGCTGGCAAAGCAGCAGTGGAAAGGCAAACCCAGCTACTACCCAGACTTAATTGCTCTGGCAAAGAAAAGAACACAAGGCCTTCTCCAGGGACATCAGTCATGGCAGTTAATTAGTTCAAATGAGAGGAACTTTTAGGGGGAAAAAGACATTTTTGTGTGGTTGCAAAAGAGCACATATCAGACTTACCAGGGTTGGACAGCAATGGTATTTGGTATTCCTCTATTTGCACTGGTTTGCTGCCACAGTTTGAAATAAGCAACACAGCTGATGACTGGGAGAAGTATGATGCAATGTACTTACACCAAATGTTAACAAAACCACTTGCCAATTTCATTCCCCAAAGCAGCTTCTACCACCAAATACCTACTTAAATTATGAGAGGAAAAAAATGATTTTTGTCTGCACTATGATTTTTCCTACTGCAACCCTAAATGGAAGACTGGAGAAGGCAAATCATGGCAACACTACAAGATACTTGTTTTCCTTTTTTTTTTTTTCCTTATAAATGTACATCCCACTTGTAGCCTAGCAACAAAAGCAGCAGCCTGGGTGAAATGGCTCGAGCCTGCTGCTGGGGCTCTCTTCTCAAAACAGGAGCCATCTTTGGTGTGTAACTTGACCAGAGATTTCATCATTCTGCACTAAAGCCACTCCAGATGTTAGAGGTTCCTGCAGCCACCTCAGCAGTGCTGGCTTTCAATCTGCCACTTCTTCTCCCAACCCTATGAAACACGAGGTACATCACAGAGACACAACATGTGTTGACCTCATCCCTACATCAAGGAAAATAAACTTTTGCTGAACAGGGTTAGTGCAAGCTCTTATTCCAGCCCTGGTTGCTGCAAGCTTGTTTATGCTCCCGATTTTTCAACCCCCTGCCCTGGTAAACTGCAGTAGGTTTGGCTTTACCCATGCGTGTTCATGGCCCTCTTCTGTCCTCTTTCACAACTGAATATATATTTTCCTGACAGGATCCATATAGGTGATTTTCTAATTACACATCGATACAAAGCCAGACTTCACACGCCACCTCCTATACCCATTATAATAAGAATACATTATTTACTATTTAAAAAAACCTAAAAAAATAAAATTAAAAAAAATCAAATCAATAGTCATTAAAATCCCTACCTCTGGCTACCGGGTGTCTGACCTTGGACTTATTCAGCGTGTTCCTCCCCTGGAAGGGATGATCCTGCAGCAGGGAGGCTGCTGTCCTGCAGGGCTGGGATCCTGTGCTGCTGCCACGCACCCCCTGTGACAGAGAGACCATGCTCAGGGGACAGCGAGAGGCCAGGGGCAGATTTGGGGAGCAAATTTTTGGGGAAGATGAGAGCTGTGATGTGTGCAGGGAGGAGGGGGCTGTGGCACTGCGAGTGTCCAGCCCTGCTCTCCCAGGGACGGGGGACCCATGGGGTCGGGACCCTGTGGATGGGATGGGGTAACAAAAGGGTTGGGACCCTGTGAGGGGGCTGGGGTAACACAAGGGGTCGGGACCCTGTGGGAGGGATAGGATCACACAGGGGGCTGGGAGGGGACAGAGTGGCAAAGAGATCAGGGCGTCAGCAGCGGTGACAGACGAGGCCTGCAGAAGGGCCGGGGGGTGACACGGAGTGGGCCTGGTCTCCCATGGAAGGGACGGAAGTGGCAGACAGGGCTGGGTGCCCGCGGAGGGGACACGCGTGACACACCGGGCTGAGCCCCCTCCGGCGTGGGCACAATGACACCCGGGGCTGCCGCCCCGCGGAGGGGACAGAGGCGACAATCACACCGGGGCCTCAGCGGGGGTGACGGATGAGGCCGGTCTGCTGTGGAGGGGTCTGCGGGGACACGGGTGAAGTGGGGGCTGCCTCCCTGCCTCGCCGCCGCCACAGCAGCGGGGGTGGCACGGGCAGCGGCTCTTCCGCCCGCGGCCCATCCCCGGGGTCGCCCCGGACCCGCTACTCACCGCGGCCGCCCCGGCCCCGCTGCCCGGAAAAACCCGGCTCGGCTCGGCTCGGCTCAGCGCGGCGGGCGAGCGGCCGAGAGAGGCGGCGGGCCCGGCCGGCTCCGCCC